>JAUZND010056454.1:0-18745 GCA_034780555.1 Coelogynopora nodosa
GTATTAATAGTCTGCAAAGTGTTGAAATTTTTAAATTTCAAATTTATTTAAATTTCAATCGATACATATATTCTACTCATGTACACTCATTACCCATCCATAGATATGCTAAACTAAGAACTAAATTACATAGAGAAAGCTACTATTCGTTTTATGTTTTCAATTTTTCAATTTCAAATTTTTCCATTATGCAAACTTAAATTCGCGTACTGTATATACATTATACATTACACATTCCCGACCTTCTTGTCAGTTGGACAATTACGACTGACAATTATTGAGTAGCCTATACACTTTAATAATTGATCAACTGATATAGAATCTGACAATCTGACCAATTTATTAACGAGTGTCAGAATTATGTAGTACCTCCTTACGCCCATTGACCCCTTCTCCCCTAAAAGTGACTCATATGGCGCAAACATGGTGTGGTATATTAGCATGGTATTAAATTAAGATTTATTTATTTTGTGTGCAGAGTTGGGTTATGAGTCATTTCTGTGCATGTACGAAGTGCCCTATAGTACGACCATATTGGCTACACCTACATAAAAGCACTCATTTAATAAAATTACAATCTTGGAAACACAGGGTTGGAGTACTAATTGCATGTCCATAATACAAAAAAGGTCTGCAGAATGCATTAAAATTTGATGTAATTTTTTTTGGCGAACTTTTGCAGGCTAAATTCTAAAAACTTAATTACTAATACTCGTAGGGTACAAGTACACGAAATATATGCAAACAGTTTGGAACAGGAAATATTGCCTCGTTTTTTGGTCTGCAACCAATACTGTAAAATTAGTGTGATAATTTCTTGTTCATTTTATACTGATTAAAAATATTAAGTGAATAATTGTCTAAAGTTATACTTTATCATTTTAAAAGGCAAAGTTTAAATATTAATTGTCCATGAAAACAAAATATGAAATTATTGAACAATTATTTTCAACATATTATAATATTTGAAGAAAACTATAGTGTTTTATTTTTATTCACAAAATGCAACTTTTACAACAATAAAAGGGGTGTAAATTTGACTAATTTGTAAAGTAGTTTTCAAAATAGAATACAAAATATATTAGTAATGTTCAAAACTATACAAATATCCCAAAAATATAGTAACATTGTTATCAAAATAAGGTACATGACATGTATGTAATGTTTGTTTTTCAAGTCAGAAGACGAAAATACTTTTTTTAAAACGGTATCAGTTTAGTACAAATTAAAATTAAGAATAAGAAACGTGGTAATGAACTCCACCTTGTTGCCACCTTATTGTAACAGAAATGATTCCAACTTGTGCACTTTACTGCCGATATCAGTTCATAGGCCAATTACTAAAACATGACTAATTTAGATAATTATTATCACTTAATTCTGTCCGTTAGAATGCACCAAGACCAGCGCTAAGGTCTACAATAGATGTTTATTTATAAAAATACAAGACGAAAGATTATTGAAATAAATAATACAAAGGTTGAATGAAGTACGGAAAACTAGGTAGGTGAGAGAAACTTGTTTTGTAAGCACAGCTATACAATACAGACTGATCAAGGTGGTGAGCGTGAGTGTGAATGAGTGGAGTGAGTGGAGTGAGCACTCAGCAAGCAACGCAACGGTTGAACGTGCGGTGAGGCTACATAGCTGAGCTGGCAAGGTAACTACACTTGAGCTGAAAAGGAAATTCTCAATCTCTGGCGACAGACAGTCTACATCAGGCTCTACACAAGCCACATAATAATATTAAAAAAGTAAGTCTGTATTAACCACTTACACATTATATTAATAATAAATAATATGTTCATTCGTCCTTTGACTGACTTGTTGGAGTATGTTATATAACGTACGGAGTAGAGAGAGAGTGAGAGGGACAGAGAGAGTTTAGAGAACGGCCGCTATTTAACCAAACAACAAATGGCAAAATATGTCAGGATTTAAGCTCAAGATGATCTATCTATAAGTGAGATACGCATAAGCAACCACTGCTGGTCTATGCGTGGGGGGCTGCCTTAATACCCCGTGAACACCAACAAGGCACGTACGGCGGCCATATTTTGTAGACACCACCAGATATTACAGCTAAATTACAAACAGTTCAGCATACATTGCATACACCTACATTTTTCGTGCTTTATAGAATATATATATTAGGAGTGACTGCCGAAGTGAACGAAATCGTGACAAATGGGTACTCTATAGGATTCCCGCTGTTGATATATGACCAAGTGTCATCTTTCAGCCGTACCACAACCTTTCATATGTGAGTAAGCATAAACAACTTGCGGAATTAAACTCTTCGATATTGCTATGAAAAGCCTATTTAAAAAACTACATTAAAATGAAATAATTATGTTTACATTTATTTTGCCGCATTGCATATACATATAATACATACTATAATGCATTTTTGGTCCATGGATCATAAATTATTACTTATACTCGATATTTTAACCAAAGCATATTTACACTTGAAAATTAAATCGGTTAAAATATTGAAATGTTACATATTGTAAATTATTAGTTGAGATAAGAGAGATAAATTAAAACAGAAAACAGCATTGTTGCTAAAATGAACAGTGTAGGCCTAGCAATAGATTTTTAACGATGCAATTTAACCAATCTAACCAGACTGTGTATAATATAGGCATCTAGAGGCAATCCAAAGGGTTCTATACTATAATCTATTGTCTCTTGGAACGGAAAAAGAAATGTAATCTCCGAGAACTTATTAACGGTTACGCTAAAATAAAGTGTAGCCAATAAAGTAACATGTCTGAAACGCAAAACGAGAGAAATCCACTCAGTGGAATGGTCGATCAGGGGCACGAGTTTACAGAGAAGAGCGGAAAGAACAGTGGATTGTTGGAATCATGGAATCATGTGAAAATAAAATTGAGAGCCACCCATAACTCTCGATGCGAAATATAATTGGTGAGTTTTAACTTCTTCTCCCCTTTCTGATATTGTATAGCAGATATTTATCTTCCCCACTATATATGGGCTGCAATCTATAATACATAATCGATCGTTCTTCAGACTCTTATTAATGAATATTATACTATTTTCAGAATAACACTTCAATATTCAGAAAATTAAACTTGGAAAGATTATTTTAAGAAAGTGTGCGTGTGAAATATCCAAAAACTTTATTGTGTAATCTAGTGTATCTGACAAATGTATTTTCATTATCCCTATACAACCTGAAAAAACATTGCTGCTGCATCGATATAGATTGCAAAATAGGTATTGCTTCAAATCGGTGCTACATCGAAACGGCATTGTGTGGATAAACCATATAAACCTATAAAATTATCGTAATAATTATAACATTTTATCGACAGAATGTCTGTTCGATGCAATTCTCGATTTGTGTTTTATCAACCCCTTAGATATGCCACACTGAGATACTTCTTTGTAGTCCCCAACTCCAATATAATGCTTCTGATCATTTCCCTATAATTATTCTCCTATCATAACTTTTTAATTATAATCGATATGTATGGTCCCTTACAGAAGTAAAGAGGAGGTCGGTATGATTAATTACAATGAACACTGCTTAGACTTCCGCCCATCTTCAAACCCCACATAGCCATACCTTCCCTCCCAACCCTCTCAACGTTCGGCCTTGTAGAGATTGACTGACCTTGTGATTCGGCTGTCCTATGTGCAGGTTCCCAGTGCCCCAGGTATGCAGCACCGCCAAGCCGAGATCTGCGATGCAACAGCTGCCGTTCCAGTTGACCAGGATGTTCTTCGACTTGATGTCACGATGTGCGATTGACGGTTTACCCTGCAGTAACATTTAATACTTATTGTTAATTAATTTTAATTGTATACTTAATAAGTTATTATAGCGAATAATGGAAAAAATAGAACGAAGAATTATAGGATTGTCTTATTTAATGAGGTATGTATTAATTTACAAGAATTGCAATTTGTGAATGTTTGTCTCCTCTACCTTTGCGATGATAAGTTAGTCAGGTGACGTGGCCTTATTAGTATAATGTGCAGATAACATATTTTTTATATTGTTATTTAATCGAAGTCTTGCTTAAAATATTCCCTGGTATTACTAAAGCAGTGCTGATGCGGCACACAATGAAATAAAAATCGAGCATGACTATAAAAAATCATATTATGTCAAAAGATAGTATTTCTAAAAAGTACTTTTTTGATACTACAGTTTGGTAAATTATCATAGCTAAATAAGAAAACGCACAGGAAAACATATGTAACTGAAGAAATGATACAAACTAACGTTTTGACCAGTGACTGATATGTTTCTTGTACTTTTCTCTGTACAAAATGTTAAGCTAAATACATCAGAAGCCAAAATAATGTTAATCAATTAATTATTTTATAATACATCTATATAACCGATACTAATACGTAAATAAAAATGATCACTTAAATATAAATTATAGGCTACTTAAATTTAATTTAAAATAACAAGACAGTAGTAGTTTATGTAGACATAGACAGTGGTGAAAATTGTCACAGTTTCTTATCTTTGAAATTGAACACATATAATTATGTAGCTGTAATCAAAGGAAATGTTTAACGAACAGCATTATATTTGATTTTGGGAAAAGCTTGGATTCTCTAGACAAGCTATAACGGACATTTTGAGCTAATTGGTAAGTCATTTACTTTTTGCAATTAAAAATACTAATGCGCGATCGAACAACAATAAAATAAAGAAAAATTGTATGCATATTAAAAAAAATTAAGAGCAATTTATTTTATTGAATGCTTCTCGAGAAGCAGGTAGCTCTTAATCACCTCACTTTTATGTACTGCATGAATCCTCTATTATTTAAAAAACAATTGGCGAAAAATAAAAAATCGCAGAAACCATTAAAAAAATATTAAAAAGTCGCATATCGCATGAAAAGACAAAAAACGCGGCTGCGATTTAATAGCAAGCCGCGCCAGCACTCAGGGTTCATACGCATTTTACGCAGCTGAATTCCAAACCTTTTAAAAACTATTTCCAGACTTTTTGTGGATATATGACTTTTGTGTACAATTGTATTCTGTTATCAATTATATTCATAACAATAATCACTAAGTATGTAAACATATGGATTATACAGTTAAAAGGTTATGTCACAACAGTTTGGAAGGGAAAGGATTAAATGTCATAAGAAATATTCAGTTCAAAGTTGAGATTTTTGATAACCTCAGGGTTGCCAAACCTAATAAAGTCAAAGAAAATGTTTAGGGTCTGGGTATTTGATGTGTACGTGTAGATTAATTGCTAAAAAGTCATATATCCACATTTTTCAAAAAGTCTTCCTTTTTCAGGCCTTTTATAAAAAATTATTTTGTTTTTCCATACTTTTCCAGACTTGGTACAATGAACCCTGAGCACGTTTATAGTGATGTAACCGGTAGTTTTGTTTTAAAAAATTGACCCACTTCTCATAATTCGATATCTTCTTTATTAGTTTTTGTATTTATATAATTGGCAAACTTTTTAATTAGCCCCACTGAGAGCAATGTTGATAAAAACGTGTTGCAATGATTATAAATTAAATTTGGTTTTAGCCAGAATTTTTTTTCAAAATATTGAAAATTTTCATGCATGAATTCTACAAAAGGTGTTTTTTAATGGACATATTATATTATAGATTATGGAATGATTAATATATGCTTAAATCTATTAGAAAGATTTGAAACGAAAAACAACGTATTAATTATCAGCGGTTAAAAACAACTAATTGAAATCGTTATAAGTTTTCTCCCCCTAAAACATTTTAGGGTTATGCAATTTTGAGAAAATCTTATACATAAGAGTTTTACACAAACAATTTATTTTGGTAACCATTCTTTCATTAGAATTACAACACAAAACATAATTAAAGTAAGTGCGTAAAATAATGTTTGAACTAAACACAGTTTTCTAATTATATTATTAACACTTATAATATATAGCGAAACAAAAATAAATGCATCCAATGAATATTTTAAATTATAACGATAAACAAATGTAAATCTGTTGCGCAGCTCTTGACAAAGAGAAGAGAGTTTCTCAAGCAAAAAAAGCTGAGGGTTACACCATTGAATCACTAAACGTGTTAAAGGCTTCAGAGAGTCAGTAAAATATAAATTGACCTCATCATTCAAACTATGTACCGAAAGACAGAGAGGAGAGAGAGAGGTTGCCACGGGGAGAAAAGGATAATAAAGCCGAGAAAGGAGAAACAGATTTTTAAGCACCACCATTACCACAATATTCCAACAGAATGGTCTCCATCATTCTTATATCCGATGGATAATAACAGTGAACCATTAAACCATGGTGACGAAGAGCAATTAGTGAGGGGCAAAAGTTGTGGATTGTGAAGGATGTTCATAGCGCGCTAAGTGGACGGAGAACATTTTTATACTAATTTCAATCCGCCTAGCCTTTCTCTCTCTAATTTAGTCATTAGTTTTTATGCTGACGGTCGGGACTTATCTAGACTTAATGATATTCTGCTTTGAAATTAAAAATAGGTCCCTAAATTAAGTATTTTCGGAACATTTACAGCTAGGAAATGATTACGATAACAGAGTGCAAAGGCAGCTGGTATGCAGCGCTTGTTCCTACCTCACCCCCCACCAACCCAGAACGTTTATTATCATAATTTGACCCACCTGCCTATTCGACTAGTGTAGGATTATTTCGCTCTTAGTGAGACCAACCAAGTCCATTACTTGATAAATGATAATATGTTATGTACGTACATCTTCTTTAGCTATTAACAAAAATTTTTAAAATTTTACACGTCTTTAGAAACTGAAAAGAACATATTGATTTAATGCGTCATACAGTTTTGAATAAGTTAAAATCAGATAGAATTCCACAAACCTCTAATTAAAGTTTAACATATTTTTTTATAAAAATATTATCCAGCTTACAAATTTGTTAATGTCTTTTCTAACAAATAATTATACTCTATATACGAAAACTATTTTTTGAAATACGAATATTTGTTTATTAATTAATATACTATTATTGAGGGTCCAAAGTCTTGCACCATTGGTTAGTCATATCACGCCCCATTTGTATAATTTTGTCTGTCTCCCACTTACATGTTCCTGCTTTTTAGATTTGACAGGCTGTCTTTTTAATCCACAGGTTTGACTTGTCATCTTATCACTAAAAGACTATTTTATGGAGTACGGTCTCTTTTAGGATTTTAAACATATTATTTTAAATAAATAATTGCGGTCTGATGATAACAGATTGTTGTTTATCTTTGAAATCATCTGGATATTACAAGATTTTTGCTTATTAACTGGCAGTCGGTTTGATATTATTTGGTTCTTTTTGTGGTGGTATTGAGGAAAGGACTGGAATGTGATAACTTAACTATTGTAATAATTGATTGTATAAAAAGCTGATAAGCATATTATATTAATTGCTATGTGCATATGTGCTATACACAAAATATAGTTATTTAGATTTATTTAGAAGAAGTTATGGTGGACCGAAGGGTTCAGTGTGGAATTTTTAAGATTTACAATTTAAACGAGGTCTGCAAGGTTTATCTCGAGGTCTGCAAGGCATACCTCGTTTAAATTGTAAATCTTAGAAATTTCCACACTGAACCCTTTGGTCCGCCATAAAGAAGCAGCCATAAAGTGTCATTTATTTAATACTTCGGTTTGAATAGAAGCGTCCAGTTCGTGTACACTACAAATTGAAACATTGAATAAACACAAATTGAATGCGGAAACACAAGCAGCGGATGTATCCGTTATTATATGACTAAACCAAAGAGAATGTATCGCAGGTATCACTAATGTTGAATGGAATTATTACACTGGACTGGCTCAACGATGCTGGCACCACTAAGGAAGGCGTATGCCGTAGCTGTTATGAATTGCGGTACCTTTTATGTAAAACATAATTTCTTTATTATATATTCAGAAAAAATAAGAATGTTACAATAACAATTTGATTATATATGTTCGGCTTGAACAAAATAAAATGTAAGTATTATATATATAATGTTATACAATATATATTATGAAATTCGATGAAAAAACATTTGGTTTAATAAAAGTAATAAAATAGATCTTTTAGGTCTAACAGGAACTAGTATAATATTATAGCCAACGCCTTAGTACCCAGTTGTGCAACTAACATAACTCACATTATTATTAAATTTTATTACAGTATTATATAGTATAGCTGCAATTTTAGTAAGTTAGGCGGAAAGAAGAAAGAATTAAAGAAAATTATTCAATCAAATTCACAAGTACTAACATCTATAAATATACAGCATGTTATGTATATATTATAGAAAAATTAGCTCTAGAATAATTTTTTTTGAAAAACATATTATTATTATACCTTAAAAATTAAAACAAATAATTAAAGTGGAAATTCATAGAGTAACCATCATAACATTTACATAATATGGAGCTGAAACTACGCTCAGTATGTTGGGAACATTTTCACTGAAAGGTAGTAAATAGGCCTACTATAACAAGTAGGTAGGCTACAGTTATAAAACAGTTAGCATATAATACTATTATTGTTATCATAATTATATGGTTTATTGGTATATTATATAGAAACATGTTAACTATAATATTATTAGAGTCAGCTTTGGTAGTAATGCGAATTTTTGGTATATAATTCAATGTAGGCAAAACTTTAACCATTTATAGGCATTGTTTTACTGAACAGATAAAATTATTTTTTAAAACGATATTTGTTCGTCACAGTGGTCATGATATTAGAAGAATTGTGGACGAGTGGGTTGGGTGACAAGGGTGATCATATTTTTATTGACAACTCAAGAGTCACATCTATACGACTGGCAGATGATTGACACGTCTCATTATAACATAACAGACAGATTACGATTCTGCTCAAAGATTTTTCAAAAATCAAACCACCGTCCCGTATAGAACAAACAATCTGCCAGACAACCAGACGAGATTTGTATATGTTGCGGTGCGTTACCTGGAGTCCAAATATGTCGGAGTGGAGGTGGCACAGACCCGCAGCAGCACTTCGAGCCATGCGCAGTCCGCTGATCGTATCGACCACATGGGCGGTGAGGAAGTCGTGCAAGGACCCGTAGGGGTGGTAGTGGGTGATCAGCCAGAGCTGCGTGCATCCTGACCTGTAGGGGGGGGGGTACCGGTACTATGAGGAGGCACGAGCTTGCAATACAGAAAAGTACAATGGTCGGGTTTGTGCATCACAGACACAACCATATTAGGAGGAAACATTGATAGATCAGGCAATATAGCCACTGGGGGGGGGTTCGTTAGAGTAAGACAACTCCCCACCCCCCCCCCCCAAATTCGGGAGCAAAAGTTCGCTCATCTACTGTTAATAATTTTATGAGTAAAAGTTACATTTTTACTCCTAATCAATTAATCTTTACATAAGAAAAATATTTCTAACTAAGTAAAATATAATATGTGAAACAAAAATGGAAACTGTTATTATTACCGATACATTTCTTTACTAAATAAAAATATTCCCTTTTTGGTAATTTCGACCCCCCTAAAAAGTCTGCCTACGGGCCTGGAGAAAGAGTAAATACAACATGTTTGAGGGTGCAAATTTTGCTCAATATATTTCCAGTATAGCACAATATAATCTATTATTTTTGTTGCTGCGATATTTACCGCTGACAAAACAAGCTTCATATAGTGTATATAGTGTAAATATAGTAAATATAGTGTAAATACAGGTATTTGAAACAATTAAAATATTTGACCTTTCTAGAGGTATTCTATTTGCGGTAATTAATATTCCTAATTAATCAATTCTATTTTGGTCCGATTATTGTATTGATCGCCTGCGTATAATATTATAATATTATGTAAAGCCGCGCCGATGACTGTAGTACGTAGTCATTCTGTTCACGTTCATAATAATGTCATAACAATGTAAACCAACAAGTATATCAATTAATGTGATGCTAACCTAGTTCACCTCGACGAGGGAGTTGTAACTCCGAAATAAAAGACTTCAACTATAATTAATTTTCTTTATTCTTGAAATTAAGCAGCAACTATAATTTATTATACAATACATCAACCTTCTCTATATTCACAATATATGTATAATACTGAAATCGGAAAAAAAGGTGTTTATTAAACAGTAATCAAAAATATATACTCTATTGTCACTGGTCTTTGTGGGTTACCTATAAATTTACGAGCTTCAAAAAGTATAAGAAAATAATTAGAAGATTTTCGAGGATTTCAAGGAACCCAGCGATGGCAATTGTACGACTACGATTAATTGATGAACATTATCAGCACGTAAAACTTCAATATAATAATGAAAAGACAACTCAATTTGGGTCAAATTATTTACTTTTATTCAATATGAATATTATAATAATATTATTATTTTAACTATAAATCACTGTAAATTTTAACCATACAATTTTTTCACTGTAAAAGAATTTGTAATCTCAAAACTTTATTATGTTAGCAATAATTATACCATTTTCAAATAGAGAAAATAAAAACTGTACATCAGTAGATTACTAAATTCAGAAAAGAACAGCCGCTATTGTTCCAGTCTCTACAGTAGGGGTCACAGGTGACTACAGATTTAATAAATTAAAGTGAGCAACCACGATTTACAATCAAATATACATTACGGACAAGACAGCTATAAGCTTTAGCTATATTGTCTATATTATAATAAATATATATTTTAATAATGTATAGACTGATTCAGTGAGGCGCCAGCGACTATAGCAACTATTGTATTTGCACCGGCAATTCACTTGCAGACAGTTACTATAATTATATAAAAAGAGTTGGGTTTCTCATATATTTTAGAAATTTATAACAAACTTTTCATTTTTAGACAATAATTTTTCTATACACGTTTACGGTGGATAAAAAGTAACAATCTCTCACAGGCGCCTCTGGAGTTATAAGATATTAAAAATGTTACTGAATTAACCACCCTTTTCAGTTATTAAAGATTGAAGCTTTTTAAACTTTCGAATTAAAATGATTAATACAACGATAAAATTATATATAATATACTAAATTATTCACCCTCAACTGATAAATTAAATTGTGGGCAACATTGTTAGAGGTTAGGTATAGCAAAGAGAGTCATAATCTATAACTCTGTTGGAAACGAAAGTCGAAATACTCAAAATATTAAAATCACTTAAATACTAATACAAGATGATAAAACTGCTCCCTTAAAATGACTATTCCCACTTCGTCCTCTGCAGTTTAGCATATTAAACTTACAAAAAGGTATTATACATTGGTGCCGTTTGCTCTTATCTAATCTTAAACAACAGGTCATAAAAAATGCAACCGTTATAAAATCCATCGTAATGCCTATAAGGTATAACAATATTAATAATATAGAGAAGTTACAGTTTTTCAGACAAGCGAGGCACGACCGCGGAGAGGCCGGCCCAACCAGTCACCCACCTCGATATCATATCGGAGGCGTAGTAGCCAAGGATGTTCTCGTGTCGAAGCAGCACCGTATTGTAGATCTCGGTCTCTCGCGCCCAGCTGGCCTCGTCGCGACTGGAGAATATCTTCACCGCCACATTCTCGCCCTGGTAGCAACCGCGCCATACCTCGCCGAACCGTCCCTTGCCTGTGTGCAGTGAGAGTAGGGCGGGTTAAATTTTGTTAAAAATAATTTAATACATATTTTAAGGGGTTTTTATAATATATATATATAGGGCGGCATTTAACCGCAGAAGTCCATCAATTTTTAAAGTTTGTAGCTTTAGTCAATGTTACTTTGGCGTTATTTGGCGTAATTTGGCGTTAATGAACATGTAAATCGAAGCTAAAATATGATATCTGTGATTTACAGGATGAAATAAATGCTCAATTTTTTTTGACTTTGTGATATTAATAAATTAACTAAGATAAACAAAAATTATAAACAGTTTATAACCATATACTTTAGAAGAAAAAAAAATTGAATGATATATATTATAATAATATAATAATTCTGCTCCGGGATAAATATTTTTTTAATAAATAAAACTGATTCATTATACATATTATGTTCACTTATATGTATTCAATATATCTAGTGTAATAATTTAGTTAATCTTATAAATACATATAGGGCCTACTGTATTTTTTTATGTATATCATTATAACAATAGAGTAAGAAATACAAAGAGATTTGACTCTTATATGTAAAATAATGATTTAAAAACTGATAGCAGTAAAATAGTTCATGTAGTAAAACAGTTGATTGTCGTTGATATTGTGTGAAATTAAAAATGTTAGCTACACATTTCCTAACAACACTTAAAAACATTATTTAAATTATATATATAAATAAAATAATTAAATTATACTATGAGTTTAAAGGAGGTAAAATGTGTTTATATAAACAATCACAGTGCGTTTCCTAGAATATAGTAGGCTACTGGCAGCGACAGTTAATACAAATACCGTGCTTATCACAGAATAGTGACAATTTCTAAACAAAATATGTTATCTTATACGACGGCTACAGATTCAGTCTTATATATTCAAGCAACATTTACAAGTCATAATTTGTCATGTTTATACATTTTTTGAGACTTCCATTTCAAAACATTGAAGGAAAGCCTGTGTAGAGAATTACATATTATTATATATACCTGATAAATATTACCGTATGAACAGTTCATGAACTGTATGTATACTTTACTACTTACACTGTAATCATCTGTACTTTTGACAAACGCTATATTATAGTATTTGAGTGACAAAGAGAATATAATAAACAATTTATTTCGTGGTTTAATGTTGCCAGCACAATTATATAGTTTAAAGTTGTAAAAATATGCATTTTATTATTACAATATAACGATTAAAAAAATGAATAGATGATATTAAAAAATGCCTCTACAATAAATAAATTTGTTAAGTCAAACCAAAGATGTAAACACACCGATGCATTCTATCAGGGTGATTTGTCGAGCGACAGTTCGTTGGACCAAGAAGGGGAGCCCACTTCCGCTGCCACTTGTGCAGGAAAGTTCGTAGAGATCCTTGATAAGAAGAAAAAAAAGATTTCTGAAACTGTTACATATTATATACATATATATATATATATATATATATATTGTGTAACAGTTTCAATGTCTTCATTGAATCTGAATACTATCTATCAATATGCATCCTTATTATATTATTGTTGCAAATGAATATTTTACCTAATTATTTATTATTAACAGAGATATAACAGCTGTATATAATAACCAACGCTATATTTTGTTACGCTCCGATAGTTACACTGTAAGTATAATTATATCTGTCCATCAATTAGTTGAAATAAATATTTCAGTTATTACATTGTAGCACAATGACTATATGTCAAACACTATCAAGCATAAGTATACAATGTATAACAGGAATGAAATATTTAATGATATAAACGTTAATACTGTTAGCTAGTTATACTTATTAGATAGCGGCTAAGCATTTGTAAAGTGAATCATGAACATAATCAGTTATATACTATGCTCATACAATTTGTTACTTTGTACACTTAAGTCGGGCTGAATTTGGAACCAGCTTTTGGAGCTAATAAATTATGATATTAAAACTAGTTAAATGAAGTAATAACTATATATATTAGCCTTTCGGAAATATAATAATTATAATCCTTAGCTCTAAATAATAACGGTTGTCACATTAGATATTCAGTTCAAATGTCTTAGTTATTCCATATATATTTGTATATACATATACACAATATTATGCAACTATATAATATCGATACTAAAATAATAAAAAGTTGCTTACATAAATAAAATTAGAATTATTTTAAAAACATCATGATGATAACATAATATACATAATATTGTCGCAATAAGATTAGCAAAAAATGAAATAAATCTTTTGGAAATATGAAAATTATAGATTTTACAATAAAACAATATATATATGAGCACGAATAAGGCTACATTCGATTCATATTTTAGAAATGACAATATAATATGAGGCGCATATAATCACACGATCAAGATTTATTGTTGTTATAGACATTTACCCCTAAAAACAATATCACAAAAGAAACATATAAATACACATCATTTAACAAACTGAACGCATAATATTGTATAATATTATTAATAAATGATTAAATAATATAATCACTGAAACACCGAATCATTTTTAAAACCTTGAATGTGCCGAAATACATTAAAAAAAACTGGAATAAATTAATCGATCACATAGAACATCTGAAGTTATACTTGAAACAAAATCACATTTACTGGTTTTATTGACCGACCCAGTGTGGCTAACTAACTAACGTCATCAATAAATTATCGAGTTTAATAAAAACGATATGAAAACCGGGCATTCCATTATACAGTATACAATTGGACACATATTTCTTTATCGCCACAATAATATTCCTTGCCTTGTCCCCACAATAACAATCCATATACCACGACGAGACAATCGGATGATTTATAAGGCCGAGGAGGATGACAGCCGACGCAACAGAATTAACAACGAGGGGATCTATGTAAGGAGTCAACCTTATTTATTATGACTACAATTTATTAACTTTTGTTCTTGGCTATAGGAATACCTATGTCCAAGGCAAACGTTATTTGCAACACACTAAGTACCAGAATTGGTGTGCACAATCTGATTTACGAATATTGCAATTATTGTATACACACCTCTTCTACATGGAGGCGGAATACTCGGCATTTTGTAATCTTTTTATGATCGATTTTTAACTTTTAAGACCAACAAAAAGTACAATACCTCCTGCAGAAATAATAAATAATTAGGATAAAGATATAATTATACAACAAAAAAGTTTGTACTTGAACTAACATTGTATTACATTGTAGAAGAAAACCGATCTCTCCTCCATGGCCATATTATATAGAAACCTAAAAACCTCCTTTTAAAATGCATTCTGTATACTATTGTATATTCTAAGAGTCTCTGAATTTGACCACCCACCACTGAAATACAATCCTCTGAAATATAACAGATGTATTAAAATTGTATTGAAATCTGTACATTATAAGATATAGAAGTCGTCCAAAAGAAACAAAAATATGACGGAACCAAACTACAACCATCCTAGATCAGGGACAGACCCAGGATTTTTTCACCGGAGGCCGGCTCAATATTTTTTTATATATATGGGCAATTTTTATTCATTGTACTGAACATGTTAATTTTTTTTAATTAGAATTAAAAAATAAATTATATTATAAAGATACAAGGATACCTAATACCATTTACAAAAATATTGCATATTTTGTTGACAATAAGGCGCAATAAGTTATACTGCCCTACAGTCCCGCATCGACTATACGAATGACTTCAACAACTATATCTTCATTACCACAAATTTATCAAACTTTATAAGCTGATACATATTTATTGCTCATATAATGTAGACTTAATATGTTATATAAAACATATATTAGTATAGGCGCCAAAATAGAGAAATTCTTATAATATATATAGTGTTTTGTAACAATGCTATATTATTTTGGGAAGAAATATATGAATGAATATAGTTTTATGCAAAGATATTGAATATTAGTAGTATAGTAATTATAGTTCCATGCTTTTATAGCAAACATATTTAATGGCGCATTATTGGCGTCTAATATACTACGAAATATCGTTTTCTATGTAGCATCATATCACAAAGCATGAGTTTTTATGGAGTTGGCGTCAAAAAGATAAAATTGTTACAATGTATAGTAACGGTAAATATTTCATGTAATATAGGCGCCTATAGTCAGAGAAATATTGTGTTTTGTTTACTATAACTTCTGTTAGGAGTTAATTCCCGAAAAGGTGAACTATTTTATTCTATATATTTTTAGTTTTTTATGTAGTAAACGTCGAAAACGGAAAAATATCGTGAACTATATATAGTATAATTTATTTATGGAGTAGAAAAAATTGACACAATGAAATACAATGGTTAGTATATAGCGAACGTTTTTTTGCCCTAATATGTTGAAAAATAGTATGCCTACAATAAATAAAAAATCTGTAAAATATAACATGAAAGCTGTATAAAAACCGTAATTTGGACTAAAATAACTGAAAGGGGGGCTAGAGTGTACTTCAGCCCCCTCACCTCTAGATCCGGCCCTGTAAAATGTATATACAATTCTTTATTGAAATAAGTGACAGTGCAAAACCTGGTAAGTTTTTAAGGTCGATAATTTACTGTCAATCATCACCTCTCTAGGACTACAGTCTGACTAATTTGACACACAAAAAATGGTACAAAGGTGGATACGGATGTGGAAGCCATTGTAACTGAAGAATATCTAGGGGAAAGGGTGTTGGTTTTGTTCTTCTTTTGACTACAATAATATATATTTATAATACGAGTGCACTTCGGGCTGATGAAACTAGAACATCCTAACTTGTCACCCTAACACCATCCGGGTATGCCTTTCACTCCACTCGCTTTGTAGGGGTCTACATAATATAACAACTCCCATCTATAGCTATTCACACCAATTGTGTTAGCTCCGACGACTGGATATATACGGAGGTACTCCCGGGGGTGTGTATTATCCACAAGGTGTGAACCACTGTGAAAGGCACTTAGTCCGCGCGTGATGAGGCGCAACCCTATCTCATTATTAGTAATATTATCGTATTATGAAAACGTGTAGAACATCGCCCGGCCAGCCAGCCAGCTCTATTTAGAGGGGATGGTAGAGGGCTAATACCAGAGAGCAAACACAAAGACATAGCGCTGGCTGGTTATACACGTCGATCTCTGAGTGCACAGCTTACCATCAAGGTGGTAATATGGTAATGGGAGTTATAGAGTATAGAGAGAATGTCGATACCTTTTTTTACAACTAACTTGCAAATATCCTTGGGAAAAGAAAATTAATGGGATTATGCAAGGAGAGTAAAATATGGATTTGACAGTACAACTGAATTCAATATGATCGTCTTATTATTTACTGAGTCATAACATAACCTAAAGTGACCTCACTTTTAAAACATGTAAAATACGAACAGAGCCGTTTCGTTATAGTAAATAAATGTTATAATATAGGGCAGATGACTAGCACAATAACTTACAACACATGACTCAATGGCTTCAAATATAGTTTCGGGCATACTATATTAGCGGTACTTATTGATGGTAGGTTTTTTAAATTAGAAAATAGTATACATGGTGTACACACTAATTCAAACTTAAGTTGCTCTTCTAAACAGGAAATACAAATCGACAATATTCTAAATGAGATTTTGTCAAGGCTTTTGTCATGCATATTATAATTATTATGTTTAGTTGAGTATCGATTACTAAAGACCACATTACGCGGAGATTGTGAAATATAATATTTGATTTTTTAAAATTAATTTGTAATGTTACCGATAAGCAGAAACAGAATTGCAGCCAAATTTCTGTTTGACCTAACATTAGACAAAAATATTGTGCTTATTGAAGTTAATGGAATTGAAAGAGGCAAAGGACAATCTTAATTATTCATTAAATGAATTATTATTTTTAAGTAGAAATAGTCTTATAATATCATAATTTACTGTTAGAATTAAAATATCACATATACGTCATTTTTTTGTGTCTTGTGAACGTATTTAATTATATACTTTAGTGTAGACAAACACTATAAAAAATTCTTAATGTGTTAGAAAACTTAACTTTTTTGAAACCTTACGATGAGTATTGTCGTGAATGTTTCATAAAACACACCCCCCCCCCCCCTTTTTTTCCACCACCTCTCGTGGTTTTACGAGATCAGCATGGGAGGCAGGGAACCCCATAAATGAGAGTTAACATTCTATATTCTACAATACCCCGAAGATAGCGCAGCCAACTCACCTCCTTGGCACTACTGGAGGCGCCCAGCCTGGTCTTGCCCGTCAGTCGCTCCTGCGAGTCCTCGATCCCGCTGCTGACGAAGGCGCCGCCCCCCGGCATCCCTGGACTCGTGAGCAGGGCCACCCCCACCCCCGCCCGGCCTCCCAGGGGGAACTTTACATTACCAGTCAGCCGGGGGTCCATGCCGCCCGAGGAGGACATCTGCTATAGTCAGGTGGATCACAAGGTTACCGCAGCTTAGAGTTAGTGGGTGTATGTGAAATGTTGTCAGTTATTACTTGTGATAATTGAAAGACTAGGCCTGTGTAAAAAATAAGAATTTACTGCAATCATATATATATATTGATATAAACAACAAAGTATATTTTGGCGGAAGAATATTAAGTAATTCGTTTCACTATGGGATATTTAAATTACATTATTAATGGCACAATAGAAGACATTACTTACTTTATTAAAAATTTTTTTTTATTAAATCATTAATCAAAAAATCATTAAAAGATTTTCGCGCGTTACAAAATTCTATAAGCGCGATACAACATGGGAAAATAGTCAACACACACCTGACCCCCACCAACACTGTACATCTGCTGCTGATAGTGATGGTTGTGCTGGGCCAACTGACCGCTGCTCGAGCTCCCAGTTCCACTGTTGTTGTTAACTGGACATGCGGAGAGGCTCAGGTGCTTCAATTTGCGATCCACCACCCGCTTCCAGAAGAAGCAGAGTCCTGCCAGCACGAGCAGGACAAAGGAGGCGGGCACCAGGATCGCAAGGACCAGCTGGAGACCGTGGGGAGAGGAGCCGAGAGAGGGCGCGTTCAGTTCCGATGAACTCTCTTGAGAGGAGAGGTCGTTGGTTTTGACGGGGTATGCTGTTTTGTGGGAGGGGGGGGGGGGCGGGAGGTTA
>JAUZND010056465.1:0-18745 GCA_034780555.1 Coelogynopora nodosa
ATTTAGAACAGGTACGGGTACTGAAGGGAGAGGTGTAGTTAGAATTATGTGCATTAAGAACAGGGAAGGGTACTGAAGGGAGAGCTGTAGTTAGAATTATGTGCATTTAGAACAGGAAAGGGTACTGAAGGGAGAGGTGTAGATAGAATTATGTGCATTTAGAGCAGGGTAGGGTACTGAAGGGAGAGGTGTAGATAGAATTATATGTGCGCTTATTTCGTCGATATGTGAGATGGTAAATATTTAATATGAATTTTTGATTTATGTATTAACCCTTGCAACTCTGGACATCATTACACCTTTAATTCATCAAGAAGTCGTGTTCCAACAGTTTGGTGTGTATAAATACTGTGTCGAAAATTCTGCAAGAGTTACCTTTAGCATTGCATTTAATTCGTATTCAATAGATTTGCTCTTGCCAGCAAATCACTTCTAACATTTAACCAACATTTATATACATTTATATATAACGACAGTTATAGAAAGACAATACTGCTAGCTTGACAATACATCAACAATACGTCAACACTGTTTTAAAATCTCACTGCATTGATTCTTTGCATGCTGCTATAACTGTTTGTGAAACTTTAATAATAACAAACAATAACACAAACCTTTCTTTACAGAGTTTCAATTAGCATTGTTTATTATTTAGGATGTGAGCACATTGATCATTCTATTATTATTTTGCAGGAATTTGGTAGATTGGATATATTTCCTGGTCGCGCTAATAACCCTGGTCCTGCACTTGGTCCACATGGGGACACAGAATCTCTCAGTGGGACGTTGGCATGCTCGCTTCATGGCCGTCACTGTTATTGTCATCTGGGTGCGACTCATGAAGTTCCTACGAGTCTTCAGACAACTCGGTGTGTGTGGAGTGCAGTCAATGCACATTTTGGTTACTTGTGTTAAGTAATTGTATGCATTAGGTTATCTTACGGGAAATAGATTAACTAATGTGAATTTTATCCACTTAATGAATTAGATTAAATTAGGACAATTGGATTAACGCATGTTGAATTAGTGAATATTAACTTAAGTGAATTAGACTATCTTAGAATTGTATTATATAAACTTACGTGGATTTGATCAATTTATGTGAATTGGGTTTACATATGTGAATTATATCGACTTATGGGAATTGAATATGAATTGTATTTAATTTTGTGAAACACGTCAAAATATGTTAAATAAGATATGTTATGCTATATTTATTATCCCTTGTTAATGAAGTGTAGCTACAGAGGTCAAATATAACATACGGATAGATTTTTGTATATTAACATAATTATGTGGATTATTCGGTTCACTCAATATATTAGCTTAATGATTTTAATTAGGCTTACTGTGTACATTACTTTTTTACAAACATTATTACAAACATTGTTTTCATACCAGATTAGACGTTTTAGTTAAAATTGTTGATGAATAATGTGTTAAAATGTATTAAATAAAATTAATAAAATGAATAATTTTAATTTTAATGTTTTTTATTAATTTTTAATCTGTTTTCAGGTCCCTTTATTGTAATATTGGGAAAGCTGCTACCGGATTTGATAAAATTCTTTTTTATTTACGGAGTGTTTTTCATTCCTTTCTGTGAGTCAATTATATATATTTTTAGACTTTTAAACGACTTTTGAACGACTTATGGTCTTATATATTTCGTAGTATATTGAAATAACCTATTGACTTTATATATTACTACTCATAACATATTTATATATTAATGTGGTATATGCATGAACAACTATACGTCATCATTTTCACTCCAATGTTAACTAACGTTTATTACGGTTACAATACATTCAACCATAATAGTTTAATCTTATTTAACACCTTAAAAGCCGTATTATACTTATTTCACTGTTACGTCACTGGTAATAAATCATGTGTAATCAAGATCAAATACATCTACATGTTGAACCCAAGGTGTGCAGTTACCGAACAATGTCAAATTCAAGTATTGCTGAATTAACGGACCATCATTGTATTAACTTCTGCTATTGTCAATTTCAAGATGACGACTTGTTTGGTATAATATATGTATTCAATAAGTTTCATTAATACTGTTATGGCTGTTTATATTTCTTACAGAAAATGTTCTCATTTGTGTGGGGAATACCGTTGAAATCACCAAATAATACAACTTTTTATGCAATAATTTATGCAACAAATAATTCGTAAAAAGTATATGTCAGAAATACGTGTTTACTGATATATGTCATTATATATTTTGATTGGCTTTTGAAATGAGCCAAACACACTGTATTTAAACATTTTTATAAATTTATTGTTTTGTAATTCGTTTAAAACTTAAAGAATAAAGATGTAGTCTTGCAATTCAATTAAAACTGTTGCACCAGCTAATTATCCTATTGTGTTAATTTTATAGTGTCAAGATAATACCCTTGACATATTAACTAAAGCTAACTATTGGCATACACACATATATGTATCTAATTTGTTTATTTTACATCACATAAAAGTCAATAGACAATTACATAATATATACTATTTATTTATATGATATTACATATATTATGAAATATAGATATATAAAATCAGGAAACATTTTTTCTGAATAATAAATGCAATGATTTGATAAATTATCAATAATATACACCATTTTTTGTTTTAAAAAGATAATCAACATAAAATGTCTAAAATATCTCAGCTGAGAACCATTTCTTAATGATGGTTTTGATCAGTTACACAGCGGTGCAGGAAAAATAACGTTGCCATTCCAACTATCTCAAAAGAACGAATATATACCTCTTTCCAAACTAGACCAATGTCACTTTTTAATCAATCAATCAAATCAATCAATCAAAATCAGTTTTATTGAAGAACAAAAACTGGAGAGAAACTATATACAGACAAGGGATTCAATATGGTAGTATATGGCTAAACTCTTGTGTCAGGTAAAATCATAGAGTAAAATATTTAAATTAAAACAGTTTAAGTTAGATTGTGTTTCTAATGATTTCTTTCTGTAGCTTTCTGTGGAGTGCTTTGCTTTTTATCTCATCAATCTCTAGTCCGGTGTCTTTTATAAGAGTATTATTGAAGGTCTGACGATTTCCATGACCTCTCTTCTGGGGTCCGTCTGCTTGCCACATAATGATGTCTGCGATCGGCTGATCACTGCGGAAGCAGTGTCCGGCGAAGCGTAGCCTCCGCTCTCGAAGTGCATCTGAGGGTGTAGGAATATTGCCGTAGAGTGTGGAGTTACGAATATGGTCGTTATATTTGATGCCTTTAACAAGGCGAAGCATTCTGGTGTAATACCCGCTGAGTCTGGTTGTCAGATATGTTGTGATCGTCCAGATTTCACTTCCGAAGAAAAGAACAGGTTCAACAGTAGCTTTAAATATTCGCAGTTTCATTTTTTCAGAGCATTTTTATATTCTCACTTTGCATAGGTTGTTGAGTGCTTGAAAGGCCAAAGATCTTCTGATGTTGAAGTCTTCCTTACTTGATCGTATCCAGCTGCTGAGATATTTAAAATCTTTAACTTTTTTATGGTTCGTTCTGAGACTCTGAGTTTTAAAGGTGTTTTCGAAATCGCATAGTTGCATGTACTCAGTATTTTCTTTGTTTATTCGTAATCCGACTGATGGGGCTATGTGTTCAACTGAGCATGTTTGGCGCATAGTTAAAATTGGTACTTAGCAGGGCTATATCATCAGCAAAGTCAGGATCGCTGATATGTTTTGCTTGGGAAAAACTTCGTTCACGCAGGGTGGAGCCAACCTCTTTGCCCACTTGTGCTTCGGTCATTCTTAGAACATATTGTAGTCCACTACAATGACGAATATAAATGGCGCAATAGTGACGCTCTGCGGGACACCCGCTGTAATAGCAAAGTTCATTACTCGGTCCTTCGGGTATGATGACATCAGCTTTGGTGTCTGCATACGGGATCATAATTAATCGAAATATTTTGTCTGGAATGCCGTTGGCTGTTAGAATTCCAGTAATCTTTTGTCTGGAGACGCTGTATTAGAAAAGTTAATGAATGATGCACTCTTCAACGATTCTTCGATTTGCTAGTATTAGTTGCAAGGTGCTTCAGTTTGGACGAAAACCGTTTCGATTGTATCTAAGGAGCGGATCCAATGACGAGCGGATGCGACCAAGGATGATCCTATTGTATAGTCTGACACCGAGTGACATTAAAGTTATACGTTTATAGTTACCTGGCAAGCTTGCATCTCTTTTGTTGAAGATGGGGATGATTTTCGCGGTTAGCCATTCAGGTGGTTCTATTTCATTCTCACGTATATTGTTGAGTATCGGCAGCAGTAGGTCTTGAATTTTGTAGAGTTTACACAGTTCTGCAGGTAATTCATCAGTACCAACCGCTTTTCCGTTGTTTAGCCGCTTTGCCGCTCTTTAGATTTCGTCTTTCGTGAAAACAGTTGTGTCAATGTCGAGCTATTCGAAAATTTGTTGTATGTGGACATTTACCTCTGGTTCTCTGGCGTAATAAGCTTTTTGAAGTGATCGTGTGGAAAGACAATGCGTTATTTAGGAAAGTTTGTTGCGATATTGAAGGGTTTTTTGTTTCGCGCCCTGTTAGAGTATTGATAGCTTGAATTAAGCTTCTTTGGATTAACTTTCTTCGGAACATTGTTTTACTTTTTGCGCAATGTTGTTATAGGATATACTTCTTGTTTGTCATTGCATTGTTTTGGAAAAATTGCGCTGTGCGTCGAATACTATATAGTTATCCGTCAATATTAAACCGCAATATGTTATTTTTATAAATAACTATAACAAATTGTAGCATTTGTAGTTAGTTACTGAATGTGACTCATTTTTCCATTTAGATGCATTGAGAGTGATTTTATCAATCCTTAAATACATAATAATATAATTAATTAACTTTGTCAGTAACCAATTAGAAAACATAGAATATACATGTTTTCTTTCCAATTCGTAGGCTTTTAATTTTGGATTCTGTTCGGTGGATCCCACAATATTGAAAACAGAATGACAGACATCGATGCTCAAGACCACTTTACTAATAACACAATGATAATAATTGATGGATACAAATCAATCAGTGACGTCATATTCAGCGTATATCGACTAACATTCGGAATCGACTTGGCCTATTACGTAAGAGTTTAAATATGGAAGAGTTAAAGATGGTGTTGCAACGAAATTTCAAAAAGATAACATAATTATTTTAATACCTACATATTATAGTTACATGCCTTATATTTTGGAAAATATATCTCAGCTACTTCATCGTAAGCAGGACGACACAATATCAATATTCAAAGTAAATATTATGCCAATAAAAAGCAATTGTTCAAATAATACATGTTAGTATGCCAGTAAATGCAGTAGAGTACTGATCGTACGAACATATTCATTGTTGAATGGGACAAGACTAATTAAACTCGATAGATTACTGAGTTTTGAAATGTTTTAAAGTAGTTACATAAGTATTGACATAGCTAGGAAATGTTATATAATATGATGCAATCAAATACAGTTGCATTTAATAAAATTAAAATAAACTTAGAACATTAAAGATGTATTAACATATCGTAAAAGTGATTAACAATTTAAGCTATCAGGAGAAAATTCAGGGTATTATTTCGCTAATTCATATTAACCAGCAGTTCAATTTCCCTAAATACGGTTTTGTCATTTTCATTGATATTTTCGCCGAAAGATGAGCATTGAGCAAGGTATGCGCCGTCTGAAACATGCTAGAATATCTTAAATCATCCTTGCTTACTTGCGTGTAGTCGAATATGTTCATGTACCCGTATTTGTGTCCCTTTTTATACGATCGAGTTCGCAAGATCTTAGTCCTGTCTTTCGAGCTCCTCTAATCGTTATTATATTATGTTACTATATATAATTTAACATAATTTTATATAATTTTATTATATTATAAGTTTATATACTACGTATATTGTCAAATATTCTAAATGTGCATTGAAACTATATTTACATTCAGGAGAGAATACATGAACACTAATTATCATATTGTATATTCTGTTCTCAAAAAGCATGTATTCTCCGCTTTAGAAAAAATATGTTTTTTATGTTTAAATTTAATTTCAAAAAAGTAATGTCTGAAAAGATCAGATAATAAATAGTCAATAAACACTATTAGTAACAATAATAAACAATATAAATAAATAATAACAGCACATATCGTGGATGTATTTCTTTTTGAACCGAATTCATCGCGACCGAAGTTTTCCATTTATATGAACCGAGGACAACTTATAACTACTTTTAATCACAATTATTAAACGTACAATCGCTAAACAATGGTTGTGTGGGTGAGTTTAGCTGCTGTTCCGTCGATCGTGCCATTCATTTTAACTGCTTTCTGCCTTTGTTTCCGGCCATTTATTGCAAAAGAAAGGCGTCTCTCATATGAAACTATTATATGAGACTCTCATATGAGACTCATATCATCCTGTTCAACAGTTACGCCGCATCAACAGCACCTTCCTGAAAAAGACGGTTTTTTGTAGAGCATCTCAAACAAGTACTATAAAATATTGACGAAAACAAGTTAGATAACAACGACACAACTTCTTTAGTCACTGTTTCAATTGAGTGAATTCCGAATAGCACTAACTTCTACCACATATTCGTCTTTGGTGCATTAATATGCTGCTACAAACATTTCTGTGTTTTGTGGCCGGTGATCTAAATAGAATTTAAATACAGTTTTGAAGGATTTTCTGTATTTGCATAAAGTCGAGTTGGTTTGGGTTACTTCGAGTGCATTGTACGCTAAATCAAAGGTTTATTTTACATTCGTTCTATATAGGTACATTTTATTGCAAATGTTTAACACCATTAGCTTCTACACAAAGATTAATTTGAGAGTTTTTTTCCAAATACTAGATTTCGATTTTAAAGTAGTCTAAAATGACCGCAACCAAAATTGTCATTTTCCACAATCTATTTTCATACGATAATTCAATTGGTTGAGTTAGGATTTTTGGTCTCAATTTATCTTCACGAACTGATTGTTTCATTTGAGCATCTAAACTGTTTCTTGCATTTTGAAACATTATATCTTTGAATATCCACCACAATCTAATCTAGTCCTCCATGAATTTAACCAAGACATACCAACTCACATTACCGATTAGATTTTTGCTTTTGCAAATTTTGAAATTCTTTTATCTAGATCTTTATTCATCTACTCTTCAGATATAGCATGGAAATGTGTATCACCCCTTCTCTCTCATTCTTATATTCCCGTATAGTAATATCTTGAAGTCTTTCAATGTTGGTCAATCATCTAATTGTATATCCGAATAAAATAATTATTCACTAGCTTCCTTGATGTTCATTAGCTTTGACTACAAAACAACGACTTAATTAACAATTAATTGAAGTCATATTCAACATGTTTCGACCTAGACGGGTCAATACATATTAATTATTACACTGGCATCGTCGGAGATGCACGCATAAATCTACTTATTTTTAAATCAATGTACAATTTATTTTTACATTTATCATTTGTCATTTGTCATTTGGTTACCTTCATTTTTGTTTATTTGGTGTGCGTTATGAATACGATTGACAACAATGAAATAATAATTGGTAATTTAGGTATGTTAACTAATATATCTAAGACGTACTTAAATTGAACGTTACATTTTTTTATTAATTACTTATATGTGTCTAGCTTAAAACTCATATTTCCGCTGGCATTTTATCGTTGTAAGTTTATCTCATATTATGATCCCATTCATTGTTGTTTGCAATGCTTCATTTGTAGGAACTAATAAAAGTTGATCACGTAACTGCTCAAATCTTTATGGGAGTCTGGCTTGCCATCGGCATCGTTCTCGTCAACATTTTCATCGCCATTATTTCCTTTGGATTTACTAAGTAAGACGCTAATGTATTACTTTTTTTGAGACAATACTGTTGTATTTACAGGGCCTGTGAACACGTTTCCACAAAAACCAATACACACTTTTGTGGATTTTAAACCCAACTTTGTCTAATTTCTACTTATTTATCGGCTATGTATATAATTGGAAATAATTTGATGCAGTGAAAGCCATGTGTACCATTATTCAATTCCTATTTCAACTATAATTAAAAACGATAGCAATCGGAAGTTTATTATATTAATCGACATCATCCATGAAAATATCATCTATTTTGTATTTTCAAAGTATCGCGAAAGTTCAATAAATATATAAATATAAGCAAACCTATATATGTAAAGCGTATTATAAGCTTTGAAATGCATTTTTAGTTTTTACTTGTATGACTACATTAATTGAATTTCTATGGATTCTATTTTTCGTTATAGTATATGATGTTAGGAAAAATACTTTAAAATATGAATGACTTCTTAATCTTAGAGAAAAAATATATAATCGATATTTAGACAGTGTTCGAACATTTTAGCTCAATTAATTGTAAACAATTTTGTCCTGCAAATATGACGAATTGAACTGTTGTAATTTTGATTATGTCTCCTGGCCATTCTACTGGTAAATTATCATCAATAGTAATACATATTTTGTAATCGTTTTTATATGCTTTGTTGTATTGTTTGTTCTAGCATCTATAGCAGTGCGCATGGCTATGCTGTCTTACAGAAGGCAATTGCAATTGTTGTTGTGGAGGAGCATAAATTGCCTTCCAAAAAGAAGCAAGAGTTTTTTAAATACATTGGTACCTGTCATTGGATATCAAAATATAGAGTGGACAAATCTGAAAGCATTCCAGTAAGAGATTAATTATCTGTCTATAGTGGACAGCTACTATTTTTCACCCAATTGTAGTTTCAGTTAGGTATTATAAAATGAATGGACAATTTATTATATTAATTAATAAATATTAATTTAAACAGTTAAATTGTATATATTATACAAGTATATAAAGTATTTTTTACAATTAAGTTTACCGAATTGGCAAATTGAGACAAGAATGCATGATATGACGTTACTAATATTGTATAAAACTAATCCATATTTCCATACTACGTAACTTATATATAATAAGTCATATAATTTGCTGTCTATTTAAGCAAAATAAAGAATAGAATGAATAGAATAGAACATTGTATTCTATGATATTATGACATTTTTAGTATTCTGATAATATTCTATGACTATTTTATTTATTACCTTTAAATATTAAATATAATGTTTTATATTAGATTATGATGTATTTCTAATGTAATGAGACATATATTGTATATATATATATATATTATATATCAATCAATTTGTCAATCAACGTTTTTTGCACTTGTTTTTATAAAATACTCTTTTGATAATATTTACGATGCGTTGATCATACAAAACAACCTTTGTCTTTTTATTTATAATTATTTATCGTAATAATTGTATTGATATATTATATATTTTTATATTCACTATCAATACATATTTTTATATTTATATTCTATACAATTGTCTATTTAAAATAAATAATGATTCTGTTGGGGTACACTAAGTTATCCAAATGTCTTACTCGTTTGTTATAATTTCAAGTTTATTAATATATAAAAATATAAAAGAAAGTTCATATGTTCAAATATACACATAAACAGTTAGAAACTATTTGTTATACACTAAGGCCATATTATATTAAGATGATGAAATTTGAACATCAATGTAACACATACCTGTGGTCATTTGGGGCCATTATTGATTGATGCATGCACATACGTAAATACATTAATCTTTCATTGGGTATATATTTTTAGGGTAGTAACCTATGACAACCAAAGATGGTATGATGACTCAGAAATATAAGCTCAATATTTTTATACTACTAACAAATATTAGTAAGTAGTACATAACCTTTTTACACCTATACAACTCATTTTAAATGAGTGTCTAATTACATTATAATCTTATTATTTAATTATAAATATTGTTGTTAGACAGTTTCTTCACATTTTTAACGAAAAAATGAAGTTGGAAACAAAACACACAAACACATATCGACAGCGATGAGCAGAGCTACGCATTGAAACAAGAGTTGCGTATTTATGATGATGAAATGAATGGCCTACTTAAATTGATATTCAGAGTGTTTACAAAAACAATGTATATAGAT
Source organism: Coelogynopora nodosa (assembly GCA_034780555.1). Taxonomy (NCBI): domain Eukaryota; kingdom Metazoa; phylum Platyhelminthes; order Proseriata; family Coelogynoporidae; genus Coelogynopora; species Coelogynopora nodosa. The sequence continues at coordinate 10,093 of JAUZND010056465.1, forward strand.
AGAATAGAGCATTTTACTGACATAACTTTTGAAGGACTTGGCTTTATTAACATGTTAGGTGATAACAGCAGTGTATTATCGAATATTGAGTCATACTTGAAAAAAGCGGTACAATTAAATCATCCCGCAAAGCATTATCACAACTCTTCGGAGTGCCTGAGGGGCGAAAGACTAAAATAATTGAAGATTTCGTTAATCTCAGAATACAACAATTATAAGCAAACGTGGATGTGCATATGCATGTGTAAGTATTACTAATATGTGTATGCTTACTTTCCTACTCTTTCTACTGTTGTATAATGTTGAAATAATTATACTAATAAATGGCATTCTATCTCATTAATCATGTGTTCTTCAATTATTTAAAATAAGGGAATTTGTAATTTGTAATGAATCTATAATTTGATAAAAGTACACTAATATGGCCAATCGGAATTAATTAAGACAATATAGAAAGAAAAAAATGGTGTAATACATAGACTATCTAAAAATTTTTAAAAATGTTAATGAACCATGTCGTAGACCATATAAATCATTACAACATACATATACAATTTTTTATTTATGAGAATAATAAATTATTTGAGCAAAACGACATATTAAACTATAACATTTTAAATATTATTCTAATTGTACATTTTGTATAACCAAATGCTATCACAAAGAGACATTCTAAACATCAAAAATAAGATAAATCGTACCTAACATGTAAAAAATATTAACATTTATTGTAAATGAACCATGTTGTAGAACATCGAAATTATAAGAAAACACATACACAATGATTAATTGCATGATCATTTAGTGACAATTCACTTATATGACCAATCGGAATAAATTAAGGCAATATTGAACGAAACAGGCTCTGTATGAGAACATCTAGAATAGATAACTCATAATCAGATAACAATGAATGACCCAACAAATATTCAAAAAAGTTTCAATCATGAAGAATAATTGTCCTACATGTAAAAAAAGCTATTGTTCGAATTTCCGCACACTTACAGCGTGTACACAATGAACTGTTTAACACATTTTTAACACATTTAAACATTTTTAACACATTTAACTTCAATCAAGGATTTATTGTTGCTTTCAACTCTTCTACCCCTGCAAACGAGTTTTTAATACTATGAACATATGGGAGAAAGACTAAGAGTCGACGCTTCTGACTAAAAGTCTGCAGGACATGCCGAAAAACATTCAGACCCTAAAGGAGTCCAAACACACAGTACAAAACAAAATGATGAATAATAATTAAACTATTTAATTATATTAAAGATGACGAAGCAATGGAACGAATTGAAAAAGAGGTCGAAAAAATTAAGAACTATATGTACTTCTTCTGTTACCTGTACTTCAGCTCTACAGGAGAGTAGCGAACGATTTTGGTATATTTTTGACAACAGAGTGCGTGATGCATTGGACTATAATAATATTTCACATGTTGGTAATGACGATGATGATGATGATGATATTGACACATCTAATAATAAAAGGTATCCATTATATTAAAGTACATATTAATCTCAAACTTTGTATAATGAAGTACTACTATGTAACTGTAAGTAACTGTGCATCATAAAAATTGTACTTTCTTGATTTGAAACAAAAATAGTTGGGTCCATTCATTCGGAATTCTCAACAAAATTAATCTGTAAGTAGCAAAATCAAGCTGAGGGAACGTCACACTCCTCATTGAAATCATCGTGCAATATATGGCCATAATACATCACAATGGTAAAATGTCTACAATTCTGTCAAATTTCAATTGATTTTTTTTTAATAAGCACTGACTCATAGCTATTCTGCTAGTCTATCTATATAATTTCATTCTACTATAATTATATTTTAAAATATTGATTTAATCAGCTGTAAATCACTAAAATATTTGATGTATCAATTTAAATACGATTCAATCTCGAAGTCTTTGCATTCGGTAATAAGTAGCTCGAGTGATAAGTGACCCATCCAACAATATAAAATTATAAAAAATATGATAATATTAATTTAACAAACGCATATGGCACCGCTTCATTATATATAAAAACAGATATAGCATCACAGTATAGCATAGCATTTTTTTCACAATATAATAAATTGTAAAATACAAATGCGAATTCAATATATTTTTTTAATAACTGAAAATTCTCATACAACCCAACTAAGTGAGATACTACCTAACAAAGCTCTAAAGCACTTATTTCACAGGCAATGATTTTTTTTATAAATATAATTAGAAATAATAATGTAAATAAAAATATAATAATATTAATAATTTTTAAAATGTGAAGCGTAATAATAACTTACTTCTACTTATTATTTTTAAGTTATTATTTCGTTATAAAAATATTTATTGGATATAACAATTAGCTCTTGTAGAAATAGATGTAGTTCTACTTTGCGTGAGTAGCGTTTGGAACTCATGAGTATACCCGCTCAAATGATATTGGCTCAGTTCACCCGAATATATCTGCCCTCAATAGCTGAACCGGTTTGGCTGTAGTGAGAATTGGCTCTGGAGTAGTCAGGCCGTCATGAAACCATAAATTAATAATCCATATTCTTAAGGATAATTTCTTTACAAAAATTCAACAATGCACCTATACGTACCAAATTTAAACCTATTTGAATTTAAAATGTATATATGATTTTCTTCTTGAATTCTCACAAACAAATTTTGGAACAAATTCTTTTTTAAAGTTTTACAAACTAACATTTTAACTACGTCGTTTAGCCTCTGATAATTATAATGATACTATTATAATTTATACTACTTCTATGGAGTAGTAGGTATTGCAATTTTTGTGACGAATATACAACCTAAATATATAAATTATAACAATGATTGACAATAAAGCGACATATTCCATATGACAAATATTTATAAATTTTAGTTATTATAATTAAATTATATTATATTACTAATTTTTTTACGAGATATTTATATTATTATGTATTTTCTTTAAATTTATTTAAATCTTACAATATGCTAAATAATTATATGTATTTTTATAATAAATTAAAATAACTTAATAGTTGGTAAATTAAATAGGCCAAATTAAAATGTTACTATTGTGATATTTATTTATGGTATTGACATTTAACGCAATACTTGATACACAAGATTCAAGATTCAAGATTTTTCCTCTTTAAAACATGTTAAATAACTTAGTTTAGCAAATAGGCAAATGTATCGTTAATACCAAAAACTGTTAAACAAAAGTAACAAAACATAAAATGAGAACAAATCATTGTTCACTATTTATATATAACAGAAATTATAGTCATATATTTTCTTTGTAAAGTTATGTCAAACTGAAATATATTTATTGATCTTAGATATATTGTCTTATTTATACAATATATTGTCTTATTTTGACATATAAAACTTATTAATTAACTAATTGACATAATGCTTGCAACACTAAATATAAAATGGTCTGGACATCATTCTGCATAGATGAACGACTCATTATCATTCAATGTTTATGTTTGTAGTGTGTTTGGCAATCTTTATTCTTCACGAAATATGTTACAACAATAAAATTTTGTTTCAAATATATTTGGTTTGTTTTAGAGTTTTTTTAAAGTAAATATGAATTATTAAAATTACAAATAAATTGAAATGTGTTTTATAGAGAGAAGCACCAAAAAAGTCATTACCACACTAGATAACACATAAATAATGGATACTAGCATATTTATTTAAAAAAAGAATGATGAATTTAATTTGTTACATTTTTTACATATCTATTGCATCTAATTTCTCAACAAACTGTGAACTATACTTGATAGCTCCAACGCTTTTTTAAATATTTAATACCAAAATGTATATTCGAGAGATATTTATTCTAGCATAAATAAACATATACTTTTAAAACATGAATAGCATATATTTTGGATAGTCAATTCGAATATAATATAAATGATGTACCTATTTTTAAAGCTTCTAATAAGCTCATATAATATAATGTAAAGCAAAGTAAAAAGGAAACAAATATTACATTGATTGTTCATATTTTATTCACATTTATTAATCACTATAAGTGAATTTTTAAATAATATTAAACATATTATATTATGTAGGTATATACAGGGTGAAGCAGAAGTAGCGCCCGATTTATATCCATAAATTTATTGAATTATATAAAGACATATTGAGATACAAAACATTATCAATAACAAATATAATAATGTAATGAAATATTTTAATCAATAACAAATGTAATAATGTAATGAAATGTTGTAATCAATAACAAATTTAATAATGTAATGAAATGTTGTATACAATATAAACAAGTTTATCTATCATCTTCATAATGCTCACCATTAAATTCCACACACGAAGCGAGCCTGGTTGGTACACTGCGGCACACTGTTTGACACATCTCCAAGTCGATAGTGGCAAATTTCTCTTCGATAATTCTCCGAAGATCTGGAATGGTTTGCGGTTTCTCTTTATACACAAGATCTTTCATTACCCTCCATAAAAAGAAATCAGGTATTGTAAAGTTTGGGATCGTGGAAGGCCATTCGATTGGACCACGTCGTCCAATCCATCTGCCTTCAAAGTTCTCATCTAACCAACGTCACACAATCAAACCATAATGTGGTGGAGCACCATCCTGTTGAAAGTAGCAATTTTGTTGTCGCCTCACTCTAGGTCAAAATTGTGTTCGTAACATTTCTAAATAGTTGTCTGAATTGACGTTACCATCAGAAAAAATTGGACCAATTAATCCAATCGCGGATATTGCTGCCCATACTGTTAGGCCAGACAAATTAATTTATCTATCAATAATTATGTGTGGGTTTTGTTAGACCAATAGACACAATTATGTCGGTTGAGGTGTCCGTTAAGTTTAAAATTAGCTTCGTCAGACCACCAGATGTTGTCCAGAAACGTATCATCATCGTTGACCAAATTCATGAATGTTTCGTCGAATTCCATACGCCTGTCAGCGTCGCCATCATGTAAGGCATGAAATAACCGCGGAATGTAAGATGTAAGGCACCGCTTATGTAACAATCTCAGTACGCTACGTTGGCTAATGTTTAATTCACATGATAAACGCGGCCTGACTTCTGCGGGGACCGCCGTATTAATTCAATTAACTCATCTCCTTTTTCATTAGTTGTTGCAGAATGTGGTCGTTCTAATTTAGGAGCATCATAGGCTTCTAGTTTCTTCAAATTTTAACACAATGTTTTTACCTTGAACTTTGTGGATATTGAACTCCTCAGCCAAATGACGAGCAGCAGCGGCAGAATTATCATTACATTTATAGTAGTATTTTACTGCAGCAACTCTTTGATTTTTTGTAAGTCGAAAAGCCATGCTTACTTAATGATCACTGCTGAATGTTTAAAAACATTTAAAAATTAAAAAATCGATTATCAAAAGTAACATAAAATTAATAGGATTTAATTGAAAAATAACTAATAGAATTTAATTGAAATATCCCTGTACACAAAATAACAAAATGACTAACCTAAAATCATAAGAATTTAATTAAAATATCTTTGTAAAAATAAAACAAACAAGCGCTACTTCTGCTTCACTCTGTATATATTGATGTTAACCTGCAATAAAAGTCGACTAAAGACATCTCAAGTCGTTTCTTTTGTCCGTTATGATTTCGACTAAAGTCTTCTAATTTTGTTCAACCTGAGACGAGTTCAAAATCAATACCAAATGAAACAAATACAGCTTTTAGTGTTGCCATTCTAAATGTTTTAGGACAAAATGATACATTACTTTAAATTGCTAAATTACATAACTTCCCTTCTCAATCCATTAATCTCAACATATATTTCTGTAACCAGAGAAAGGAAGGGACCAAAATTAGGCTTCAAGCAAGGGTGATATGACACGATACCAGCAGTCAATATAAGTGAACGTCCTGGCGAAGCATACTACACAAAAGCGACTGAAGTACGATCTTAAAAAAATTTTCCTCGGTCTTTAAATATTGTAACTATTAAATAAAATTAAAAATAATGTAAAATGACATTAATAATGAAATAAGAATAAAAAATAATCATAATATTGAATGAGACGTAATGCGACTAGTTTATCTAGTTGCGACGTCATTAAGACGTCTTTTGTTGTTGAGGTTATACATTGTATATATTCTTTAGTAGTGACCGACTACAAATAAATGTACGACTGAAGGAATATATTAATTGTTCATTTCATGAACGTCGTTTTTACTTAATTAATCTAAAAGATATGTGCTATGCGCGTTAATATAATAACCAATACGCATATATTATATGAGAAAATTGGATATTAATGTCCGTCATAAATTTCCCATAACTGTTTTTTAAATTATCATTATTTAACCACTTCAACCCCGGTATACAAACGGCATCGAAGGTGCGCAAATGTGTTTTTAGTTTTATTGGCTTAACAGTGCGCGGCTCAATTTGGCTCAACATTTTCTAATTCGGCAAATAATGTGATATGTGCAGCGCAAAATATACTGGCATATAAATCTATTGTTAATCAAAAATTTCCCTCTGTATACCACTGGTCTTCCCCCAACTTCTTTCTCTCTTGTTAGTATTAATGTATAATATTATACTCGACTATGTTCATTTTATCTTCTTCCATTTTCTCTCTCTCGCCATGTTAATGCACTATGTGAGTTCTAGTTCAATTGTGAGTGTGGATAGTTATAGTTATTGTATTATAAAAATGGGTAACCATGGGAATGAACGACTGCAGAGTTATACAGAAAAACTGAAAGAATGAAAGACTGGATTTAGACAATGTTGTATGCAGGATTTATCAGTACTAGACAGTATAGGGTTATATGTTATACATAACTTGAAAGCCGACCAAATATTTTTAAAAAATTAGATAGTTACACATATTTTGAAGCCATGTATTATAAAATATTTATCTTGTTGATTAAATAGAAATTGTGTCTTATAGACAACAACAAAAAATTATGACATAATCAAAAGATATTTCTTTATAATTGTAGATTTATTTTCGCAATATATTAGAAACTGAATTGCATATCAAATAAAAAATAAACCATGTATTAATTTTATTCAATCTTATTTAGTTCAAAATTTTAATTTCACCCAAATAAAATTAACAATTTTTATTCAATTGCATTATTTAGTCAATTACCACATATCAAAACATAGATTAAATAGGATTGAATGTAATATTGTGCAAGTTCACTTCCAGAGTTACTTCGTGTGTGTGCTATAGTTTTTGGCATAACACATATTTTGAATATGAAGTTGTAATGTATAAGGCAATATTATACAGTATACAAAACGAAAATAGTGTAATAAATTATAATAACTGATTACACATGATACATTCATTCACAGTCATTCGTAAACATATTACAGAGAGAGAGAGAGAGCGACAGCGGTCAGCATGCGGCAATAACACAGAGTGTATACATTGGTCGGGAACCAACAATAGGGATCGTAATAATATCATCATAAAAATGCGCTCCAATGAAACATTTTGTGTATGCCTCGATTAAATTATATTCATGTCATCTATACGTGACACCAGGTTGAAGTGGTTAAACAATTAATAATAAATAAACTTTTCAATTAATTAACTGTACTGAAAAACATTAACTTTAGCAAAAGCAATGATGAAAAGTGCATTTTCTACAAATATTATGAAAAAATAAGTTTTATTAAGGCATTGCTAATATACAGAATATTACCTTGGAAATAAGGCGCACAATATATAATATTTAATTAAAATTTAATTATTTGTCTACGGGTCGTTAATTGTGAGTGATTCTTATTAAAAAACTAACTTGTTATTAAAAGTTACATTATATACGTTAACTATACAACAATAGGATATAATAAGTAGTCAAATTTGTGTTATTTTTTAGCAAAATAATTGTATTGTGTACATTTTTTACGGAAGTGGTTTAATCCCTCACAATATACATTAAAATATAAATAAAATACTGATAAGTATGTTATATATACATTCAATTTTTCAATTTTCATGCTAATGTTAGTTAAAAAATACTATATCTGTATATTGTCTAAAAATTATTTACATACAGTAATGATGTACACGAAGTTCATGAACAGATGTTATTGTCTAAATATATATAATAATCTTTGTCATAATATATTATTATTGAAAAATTGTAAATATTATTATTGTATCTTTTTGACTGCAATAAGTATAAGTAAAAACCAATGCCGATTCCATAAAAACTGATGACTATTTATGCATGCCAATTATTTTAATAAAAGCATATTTCCATATTAATTTCCACATTCATTTCCTGGACCTGATTCATTTCCAAATTCATCTAGAGAACCACAATAGTATACATGGCTAGGGAGACATACTATATACCAAAATGAAGCTTGATAAATTTATTATATACCTTTTTTTGCTAGATTTAAAATTTTGCTTTTATCACCAAGATATGAATCATGTCCATGATGTCATCAAGATTTAAGATATGATCATTACTATTCGTCGAAAATTTCGATGAATAAAAACAAATTTTATTTATCGAAAACAATTTATGTTACAAAAAGGTTGTTTTTTTTAAAATTTTTTTCTATTTGTTAAAAAACAATTAACAAAAAAATAAAAATTTATTAGTTTAAAATGATTTTCGATGTATTTACAGCA
>JAUZND010056476.1:0-18744 GCA_034780555.1 Coelogynopora nodosa
TGGACACGGTTTGACGAGCTATTTCTTGTCCTTCAGATGCACTCATTGTAGTTGTCTGTAAAGTTCTACTTAAATTAAAACAAACATTATCGTATGAACACACAAATTCTATTGTCTGGCGATTGTGTTTGTCTGGCTATTTCTAAAACTAGGCGCTTATTTTTATGATGTATACAAATAAAAGAGAGTGGGGTTAGTATATCACATTTTATATCTATTTTGTAATTTTTTTTTTAAAGTTTTATATTTTTTTAAATCGGATTTTTTTTTATTAATCTGAAAATAGACCCATTTTTTTTTTACTTATATTAGAAAGGCGCCAGTTCAGAAAAGTTGGGGGAGCTCGAGCCTACCATAGCCCTATAGCGCCTACGGGCCTGCATGATTATGCCTTCTTGATGAAAGGTGAAAGCTTGGAAATTTTGTATTAATTGTAATAAATTTAAAAAAATTTGTGGTTTTACTTTTGCATAATGCAAAGTTTGTTAATTCATATTGGCATAAACATTTGAATTACGTTGGATTAAATTAATTAAATATTTTGAGCTTCAACGGAAAAATATATTGATTATCGTACAATAATGATTATTTCATGAAAATTATTGCATGAAAGCCTGAGTTTTCCAATTATCGATTACGAGCTTCATAACTATAATATATTGTTAAATAATATTTAAATAGTATACCATTGTCGGAGAAGAAATATTTTGCTAATATATAAACTGCTTTGCTTGTATGTAAGCTACATCGGTTGGTTTTTAGTCTTATTGTTTCCCATTATTCGCGGTTACCAGTGTATTTACTGTGAGTTGCTGAGTGCATTGTGCTGTTGACATATTATTTATTGTTTCATCTTTACATTTTTTAAATACTTAATTCTATAACAGAATGGAAACGCAACATCTTACACTGGGTCTGTTGATATCATCCATCATGCTATGCATTTTGGCCACAGCAACTCCTTACTGGGGATGCGGAAATTTGTACGGTGATTGTGCACACATGAGTAAAAATAACTACAAAAAAAATGCCGTCATTCTCAGTGTCCTGGCTCTCTTTTCCATCGGTATGGTCTGTGTTGCAATTGTACTTATCCTCGACTTCATTCGATGCTGCATGTCAGCCCGGGAACAACTGGCTTTGGGAAAGGTTTGTGCACGGACAAAATTGTCACTGAGTTTTTTAATTAACTATTCATTTTATTATGTTACTTTTTTAACCCTTCGTACATGGAGGGGGGTATGCCATTTTTTTCAAAGAAATTAAGTTTTTGATTGAACTATAAAACGTATGACCCTGATTTTTTAACTCAGTGGCTAAAATTCTTTTATCTAACTAAAAAGTATAACAGAAATAATTTCGAATATTTTTACATACTAGAAAAATTGGTGTTATTATTTATCCATTTTATAACACCCCTGGGTTTTCATACTTGCCGAAGATATTAGTAGCTAAAACTTGCAACATTATTAGAAAAAAAGTTTATCGTAAATCGTATCCATTTAACTTGATTATTAAAATAACCAGCAATTTAAAATAATACTCAAATAACATTTATACTACTTATAGCTTATTTGTATAAGTAGTATAAATAATAAAAATATATCAACAAATATAGATCTTGTGATCTGGAATCAGATGCAAAAGAATCAAGTCAGTTGGGTGCATTGAACAAAAGTTATAGTATTTATTGGTCAATATATAGCATATGGTTATTTTTCTGTAGTTTTCCTAATTGGAGTTTATGACGTAATCAGGTCATAAAAATTCTACCAATCGATAAAAAATTTTGAAAATTAAAATCGCACGACAAGTCTGGTATCTGTATACCAAATTTCTGCATAATCGGATGATAGGAAATACGGTAAAATACCCCCCTCCCCTCCACGTAGCAAACCTTACAAAGTATGTCCACGTATGAAGGGTTAAGATTAATGATTATGGTTTTCATGCAGTATTATCATGATAATGGTTAAAGCATACAACAAACAAATGAATATCCATTTTTTTGATCATTATTTATATATCGACAATAAATAATCTTCTAAATTTTATCAGCACGCAGATATATTATCGATATTATTACCTTATCGGTACTTTCGGTTCAATATTATATTCTCTTGAATATTAATTATGTTACACGGCTTGATTCATTCATTGTTGAAAAGAGTAAAATATGAAAATATGTGATGGTTTTTTTATGTAATTATTTGAATTATTCTGATTCTCCTAATCTTTTCCTTATTTAGGTGTATTGGTTATAATATATGTAGCTATTAATTTGACAATGTTTGAGATACGATCAATGCACTTTTTTTTGTCATTCTATAGGATAAAGAATTTTTGATACTTTTGGAAACTAAATTAGCAGTATAGTGAACGCTAAAATATATTGTGGGATACGCATAGGATCGGATTTGAGTTTTGGCATATTACATAAAAGTATTAATTAGAGGAGACTTGAAACTGTCATGTCTCCAGATAAATGGTATTCGAATTGAGTGCATAATCATTGTGTATTTAACATTGTCTACGTGTCGGGTATATTACTGTATACTAATTATCTTGAAATATATACGTATCAAAATAATATGTGCAAACAATCTCTAAATGATTTAAAAGGATCATGTGGTTATAAATTTATTTAAAATAATTTTTAACAGTTATATTATATATATATATATATTAGTATTCGCATTATTCACATTCAATTTTTTTATTCAGTTCATTATTTCATTCTATATACTTATATCATTATTTAAATGTTATGCCCATTATTAGAATCATCAAAAATAATTCACGGTTACCTTTTATACTAGTTTTTCCTTTAAATTTTAATTACATTTCAATTGTGCTGTGAAAATTGTAACTAACATGAAAATTATATCCTTCGAACAGTTAACAGTTACTTTTATATTATTGTCATTTTTAATAAATGCTTCAGTAGAATCCTTTTAATTGAATATTCGTCATCGAAAATCGAATAGTTATAAAAAGGAATTGTAGTAACTAGGTGTAACATCATTGCTATTTAAAAATATTTATTTTTAATCATCTATATCTTAAAAGGTATATTCGGTTAAAACCTTAAAAGCTTTCATTTGCGAAACTTGGTAATTTGAATACTTGTATATACATTATATATATATTTGTTTAAATAGAATGGAATAGAAAAAATGCATTACAAAAAGCTAGTTGTGTATATATTAATAATTATATTGTTACGATATTAATGGAATATTTGTGTTTATCGTGTATGCGTACATCTTACGTTTTATTAACCCTTTGTACGTGGACATACTTTTTAGGATTTTCTGCGTGGAGGGGGATATTTTACAGCTACACCCAGGAAAACCAAACTTCCTATCATTCGATTAAGCTGAAATTTTGTTTACAGATACTTCCTAAAGACTTGTTGAGTGATTATTATTTTTGTTAATTAATCTATTGGTATAATTTTTATGACCTAATTACGTCATAAACTCCGGTTAGGAAAACTACAGGAAAATAACCATATGCTATATATTGACCAATAAATGCTATAAATTTTGTTCAATGTAACCAATTGACTTGATTCTATTTGCATCTGATTCCAGATCACAATATCTATATTGGTTGATATATTTTCATAATTATACTACTTATACAAATAAGCTATAAGTAGTATGAATGCTATATGAGTATTATTTAAAATTGCTGGTTATTTTAATAATTTATTTAATTATTCAGGTAAAATGGAAATAATTTACGATAAACTTATTTTTTCCATTATTGGTGCACGATTCAGGTCCTACCACCATCGAGTGGTATAAAATGGATCAATAATAACACCATTTTTTCTGGTATGTAAAAATATTTATATTTTTTAGTTAGATAAAAGTATTTTAGCCAATGAGTAAAAAAATCAGGGCCATACGTTTTATAGTTCAATCAAAAACTTTATTTATTTGAAGAAAAAAATGGCATACCCCCCTCCACATACGAAAGGTTAACAAAGACACGATCTAAGAATGACCACATTAAAAATTGGAAATCGTTGATTCTGAAATTATGACGATTTAATTTTAAAATTGTGCTTGATCAAGAATGGTTTAGACACTGACCAATAAGTTTTGTTAATATAACATTTGGTAATAATTATTAGTAGTATAGAAGGATGCACTCTACTTCACCCCTGAAATCAAAACCCCCCTAAATCCATAAAACTCCTAATATCTCTAAACTCCTAAAGTTTAATACCATAAACTCTCAAATCTCTAATCGCCTAAACTCCTAAATCCCTAAAAACCTAAAATGTTATATCCTAATATCCCTAAACTCATAAAGTTTAATAACATAAACATCTCTAAACACCTAAAATGTTTCCCCTACATTTGAATCATTGAAGCAGACGTGACGAACGAGATAAAATGCCATTTATTATTATTGTTATTTAAAAAGTGACAGAATAGGAAAGTGTAAGCATTTAGGGTATAATAAAAATGTCAGTGTCACTGTTCATCATTATCAAAGGTCCATTCACTTTCTGGCAGTAGTGGCCCGGGAAGAAAGCATGATAAGAATTAATCATTGGCGGGGAAACTTTCCTTGGGCAGCTGTTGTTTGAATATAGGTCGAGGAGACAATTTTGATGTAGATACCTGTGACATTTTTGACGAGTTTAAATATCACTTGGAGAACTTTCTTCAGGCACTTGTGGTTTTGAGGAAGCGATATTTCTTCATCATTATCGTCGGGTAAATTCCTTATATACTGTGCCGGTATCTTGTACTCTTGTATCAGTCTTTTCATTTGAGACCAGCCGATTGGGGAGCGTATCAAATCCAAAATATGTAACTTGACAATTGGATAGCTATTATCGGGTATTATCATCGAAGAGTTGACCTTTCTCATCCCAGGGCATTCCATGATTAGTTAGATGTTCCAGTAAGATGCGTCTTTTAGCCCGACAGTATTTTGGAAATGCATTTATTGCAAGTAATAGAGTCGACTTGCGCTCTCTTGTTGTATGTGATACTGACGCTGGTGGTGGTGGTGGTTGTGTTTGCGCTGTTGGAGATGGTTGAGGAGATAAGACTTCCTGTCGCCCGTTTTCCGGCTTTTGTCTACGTCTGGCTTCCAGTAAATCATGAGCATGTATTTTAAGTGATTGATCTGGAGGTAAATCTTTCCTAAAGAGCTGGTTCCTCTTCCTCATAATTCGAAGTCTGTTTTTTATAGCCTCAAATTTGGCTTCACTTATGAGAATCATTCGCGCAAATGCTGACTCGTTCATTTTGGCAATTTTAGCAGTCTTGCGTTGCCCATCTTCCTGTTTATTATGTTTGCCGGCTTGTTCCGCTGTCAAGTAGACATAGTGAGGCTTCTCATGGGGAAAAATTTTACTTTTCACTCTTAAATGGTCAAGTATCATCTGATGTAGATCTAAAAATAGGTATGCATAAGGATTGTCGTGCACAATATCCTTGAAGACAGAGCTAAGAAATTTCGATTCTCCAAAAAACATTTGACGACCCGGGTGACTTATTTGGCTGAAATCAAATCATCAAGTTTCATATACTTTGATAAAACTGAAAAAGTCAACTAACGGCTTATGATCTATTTCTATAAACCAATAAATAGTCTGCATTTCTCATTGAATAGGAGATGACGAGATCGTAGTAAATTCTCCACAAAAAAAGTCTTTCCTGACATTGATGGTCCGGTAACAGTCATGCTGGCATTGTGCTTGAGTCGGATATCCATGTTCGTTTTCACAATGGGTTCATGTAATTCTAAAATTATCTCCTTGTTTATAGGCATAAGTCTATAAAAATTGTACAGTATTCAATAAATTTCATCTACAAATTTTGTAATTATGGAATTATCAGAATTTGTCAACCATAACAAGCATTTGATTGAGGAGGAGAATGAGAAATAAAATTATACTACAAGAAACATGAAACAAAAAAACAAGCATCATCACGTAGAGAGTGAAGAGTCTGAAGAGGAAGAGGTGGTGGAGGAGGAGGAGTCTAAATAAGAAGCGTCCACCTCTAACATACCGGATGGTGATTATGGCGGTAATAACGAGAACCATGTGGATAGTGAAAACAAAATGCACTTTTATGACCCGGATAGGAGTTTCAGTAGGTCTAATTCCTTCCTTCCTAGAAATATTCTACTGAAAAAAATTGGGGAAAGATGAAGCATCCTCGCGTACACTGAAGGAAATTGAAAAGCTTGTGAAACAAACGATTCAGCATCATTTGACATTTTTGAAAAGGTGTACCAAAGATAAACTAATGGAACTAATATATAAATCAATGGAAGATATACTACGCTCAAATAATAACACCATTATATCCCAACACTCCGTCTTCGAAGAAGCTATAAAAAGAAGTTGGTACATATTTCCAGATCAAGTTAGACAGCAAGTCACACAGTCGACATGGGCTGGTCAAGTAGCATAAGGCTATAGACATTACTGATACCCCGAGGGATGACGATAATGAACATTGACACTGACATTTTTCTTATATCCTAAATGCTTACAATTTCCTTCTCTGTCACTTTTGAAATAATAAAAAATAAAATGGCATTCTACCTCATTCATTACGTCTGCTTCAATGATTCAAATTAAGGGGATACATTTTGGGAGTTTAGGATTTACGAGTTTATGGCATTAAACTTTAGGAGTTTAGGGATTTAGGAGCTTATGGTATTAAACTTTAGGAGTTTAGGGATATTAGGATATAACATTTTCAGCGTTTAGGGATATTAGGATATACAATTTTAGAAGTTTAGAGATATTATGATAACATTTAAAAATTTTAAGAGTTTAGGGATATTAGTATATACAATTTTATAAGTTTAGGGTATTAAACTGTTATAGTATACTTTAAGTATACTATATAGTTATATACTATAAGTATACTATAACAGTTTACTTACTTATAGTATCTACGTATAGCGCTTTTGTAGTATACTTATAGTATACTTATAGTAGTAGTATATCTCAAAACTAATTTCCATACTTGATTTAGTCGGCGTGATCGGCGACTAAGGCCTGCACGCATCGTATTAGAAAAAATCAATAAATGTGCCTGAATGACCGTTTTCTAAGTACCAAAATCGAACTCAATGACCCCGACTTAGTCGGAATACCCATTGAAACCACCGGCATCTGGGGTGGTATTCATAAAGCGGGGAACCCTTTTCTTAATCTTTTCCTTTCTTTCCCTTTACCTTCCATTTTCTCCCCCTTTTTGTATATACATCATATACATCATATCCCCTTTATCCACAACATTAAAATTTAAGGTGTGAAAACATATGACTGTAGGTGATCTGCCCAACCCGTATGACATCATCGTGTCTCGCTATGTAATCACGGATTTAACTATTGGAAATTGGCTGGGCGATAAATATTACTTTCTGAAAGATATACATATACACCCATATATGCAACATATTAATTGTTGTAAAAGACTGCTATAGTTAATATTTAATAAATTATAAAGAGTATAAATTACTCGTTCTGTCTAAGTAATTTATTTATTAAGGTCGTTTAAGTTAATTGTTTAAAAATTATGAACATGTTCTATTTGTATTTTATTCATTGAGCATTATACCACGTCATATTTATCAATTCAACAATTGGATTTGACTATAAATAGTAACTATATAATTGGGCAATGAATAATATTGTCTGAAAATCTAGATATACATAAACGGCCGAACTAATTACTCTATGTTTGGCTCTATATGCCTATAAAAAGCTATATAGACCTCATTGCACTGACGTGACACTTAAGCAGAGATATTATCTTGACCGCCAAATTACTTTAGTAAACATGCCTGGCTATTTCCCCATTGATTTACGTAATTCAACAATTCCCGACCCTTTTTAAAAACTTTTATGAATACCACCCCAGACGTTAACATGTTTCCTACTATGAAGTATTTCACTATAAGTATACGCATATTATAAGTATACTAACAATTTCCAAGCAGTAGCACATTATTCATTAGTTGAAAAAAAGTATCTATTTATTTCTACACCGATGTTACTATTATGAGACCGATGAGTCATGTTACTATTTTTAGCCCACTATAAGCTTATAAGTATACTACTAAATATTTACTAGCAGTAGCGCTTTACCCATAAGTTGAAAAAAGTGAAAAGATAAGATGTATCCATTAATTCGTTTTATTTTCAAAAAGGGTTAGGAGATGCATGTATATAACTCACTACTACAGTCATGGTTTATAGAGGAGCCGCAGCCTATAACCGTCCCCCAAAATCGATACGAATGCTTGTTATACGCACATATGGAGAAACATTTATTTGTCAACTTAAAAGCCGAATGGATTAACCAGATTGGTATTGCAGTCATATAATTTCCCAAGTTCAACATTCAGTAGACAATTGAATATCCTCTGAATTGAATCATCAGTTGTATGATATCTTATAACCCATAATTGACTGGCCTGCTCTCACGTTGATAGATAGATTGATAAAATTTGGAATATAAGGTTGTAGTTGTATTTTACCGGCATTGTAAAAGTCAACAACATTTTTACCAAAACACATTCCGTTCAACAGGTGATGTTTCGACACTCGATGTCGACTGAGAATCCATCTGTTTCACCATCTTTAAAACAACAGCACAGTTGTAGTATATTACTAGACATTATCATGTATATGTGTGTCGTATATATTGTTTATACTCCTTCATAGATGGTGGACATCTCAACTCGAACTCTTTTCCTTGACTTGTGTGTTGACGCTGCGCTAATAGAGGGTGCTGTTAAAACTATATATTTTTTCTTTTATCACACCACTATCTATTAAGGGTATCTTGAGGATGAATTAATTTTCTCCCAGCCAACTGGTGGAAGTTGCATAGACTTTCTACTTGATTTCTGTCATGATGCATATAGTAAATCAAGTTGACAATATTTGAATTAACCACTAATGTATCGTCCTCCACCTCTTTTCCAAGTTTAATTTGTCCATGCGAATCCCAGGTGACTCCACCGATAAATATTACGGCCCAGTTGGTGTAAGAATTTCATCGCATCGAGTATACAACAGTCTCCAACAAATTGCCGATAGCCGCAGTCTAGTGGTTTGGCTTTGAGATGCGGTGAGGGACAAGTAAATATGAAATTGCGGCCGCTTTATGCACCTTCTCAAGCCCCTTTGCCGCCAACAATTCATCCTGACTCTTCTCCTGACGCTACACAAACTGATGACGTTTAAACTTATTGTAAAGTTTATCCGATAGAGTTGTATATATAGAGATATAGTTTCCGGCTCGCCGGTGTAACAATACTCTAAATGCTTATCCAGCAACTCCTGCCTACTGATTGGCTGGAGGCAGCGCTGACAGTATTTACGACTCTCGTGAGATTGTCCTTTCATTGAACAGCTGTTGAGTAGATGATTGAGAGCGGTAAACCCTACGTAATGCGGTTTCTGCCCTTTGACTTGGACGATTGGTATATTCACAAGATGGGGTTGTGGAGCGTCATTGTTCGTGATTTTCATATGGTAACGGTAGCCGGAGGCGCGCAGAATGCGCCAGGAGTACTCCTTATCATTTGTCAACTACTCTAGTAAATTAATATAGATACCAGGGTTTAACCGCTCGAACTTGAGAATAACGTGTGGCATTAAAGTGAATGTGATATTGCCAAAATTCAATTCATTCATCCACTCCGCATACTTGCCGGATCATTCCCTGTGACGATCGATGTCGTCGCAGTGAAGAACCTATAAAACGGCATAGAGGAAACAGTTGTCATCTTCATTCAGTACGTTCACCATTGTGCGCTTGGCTTTTAGTCGGGGAGGTAAATCACATGAGCCATGACAACATCGACGAGAATCACTATGGTAGCGTGTGATTCGTAGGTAGAAAAATTCGACACCATCAACAATCAAGTTATATCCATTTTGTAAAAATTCTTCAATGGTTTTCATAAGGCAGGATATGATGTTGGTAATGAAATCCGGATTAGTGGCAATATCAGCACATGTGGAAAAGTATATCATTTCTGTACTGATGATGGACGAGTCCTGAGGGTTCACATGCTGTATGCGGAGCGCAAGCACAGGCTAGACTTTACACTAGTTGCACCCGTTAAATAGTGAAATAAGGATTTGTTTAATATGGGTATCAATAGTAGTCAAAAAATCAATGGGTTGAGTGTTGGCAAGTACCGGGTCAAACCGAATATACCGTACTGTACCGCGAAGGGTGCTCTCAGCCTGGTAAACGTGAACAATTTTATCACTAAAACTTTCCATTTCCGGTACTCCCTCTGGATAGCAGGCTTCGCGATGAATAATTAAATAGTCAATATCGTGAAAACACCGAGCCACACTGCTCACACGTTAAAGTCTCATCCTGTTTATGCGCAACATCGCCAGATGTACACGGCTGTTGGCCGTCATTCACAGCAACACCGTTAGAGTTATATAAATCAATACACATAGGAGAAGTGAATGGCTTAGCGTATATAGGAAACAGAAGGCGATAGAGTAATAAGATCTTCTTCGGAGTCACATAAATCTATACAGAGTGGAGATTCGGCGTTCACTTGCGATGAAACCGTAGAGGTATTGATATGGATCGGAGATTGAGCAGGGTTGTTCTCTTCGTTAATAGCCTGTTGTGGTATAACAGGAGGGGTAACAATCATATCTATGCGATAGACGCCATTAACACGAATGAAACGAGCCTTCATTATATAAATTTGAATGAATAATAGCAAAGATATGAATGAAATAAGTGGAGTTAATAACAACCTTATAAATGCTGCGACTGAAGAAAAGTAAGCTCTCCGATCCATGTTTATCATTTTATACTGCGACAATTCTGTCAAGTTGACTAACATTCACTGATTGGTTAAAAGCAAAATACACCATTCCTAATGAACAATAAATGTCTTTAAGGAATTCCCAAATCGATTTGGAACCCCTGATCCATGACCGCGATTTACCCGGTAACGACCTTGACCTAGTTGAAATCAGCCGATAGGAACACGAGTTTCGGTTTCAAAGGGGGAGTTTCGGTTTTGGGGTGGTGTTTCAGTTTCAGGGAAGGGGGGGGGATGAGTAATAGGATCTAGGGGGCCTG
Source organism: Coelogynopora nodosa (assembly GCA_034780555.1). NCBI lineage: Eukaryota > Metazoa > Platyhelminthes > Proseriata > Coelogynoporidae > Coelogynopora > Coelogynopora nodosa. The sequence goes on from JAUZND010056476.1 coordinate 11,130, forward strand.
CTGATGGGTCATGTTCTATTTTTAGGTGGGTTGGATATGCCACTCATATAATACTCTAACTTATAACATATTTTTCAATGTGTCACGTGATCTGTCCAGGTCCGGACTAGTTCATAAAATTGATCTGATAAGCCAATCACTCTGAAACTTGACATGCTAGATATAGGCCTATACAATATTTTATGACAACGAACTTTTTACATGAATCTGATACTGTCATAGGGCAGGATAACAATTATAATTTTTCACATACCCGGTTGGTACTGATCTTAATAAAATATAATGCCATAATTTGTTTTCTAGATTTTTCAAAGCCAACATTTGGTATGTCTATCAATAGTAAATGATCACATTCTATTCAACTCCATTACACCACCACAAAACAAAAAGTAAAGGACCAGAAATACTCAAAATCGACTATCAAATATGAAATAAAATTTATAATAATATCAACATTCATGACTAAACTCCAGAAAGGTAATAAAAATCAATGTTTTATCATTACTTTATATGTAAATACAAGTCATATACTCTATCATATTATACTTTATTATGTAAAACAGGCCTGCGGATTTAAAAGACTGCCTGTCAAATACAAAAAGTAGCCGAAAATTGGGGACAAGCAGGATTATAAAGAAGAACAAGTGTAACAAATAATATTTATAATAAAAAAGATTAAAAAGGGTGACTAAACAATAGTGCGGAATTTTACAATGGATGAATATGACATATATAGAAAAACATATTTAGCCTAAATAATGATTAATTTTTGGTGCCAGATTTCTTACTGCAAAATTTAGAATTGTGAATTTGCATTGGCTGTTGAAGCAGGTCCCAAATCCAGAAAATTTTTTTTTTTTTTAATATTACATAAATAAAAATATGTATAATATATTATTTTATATCAATGTTGTAAAATATAAATGTATAAACAATTACTGTTTTTGAAAAAATTGAATAAAATAATGTTAACCCGAATAAGCCTACTTTGATATTTTTGTAAATTTAAACAACTTTTATTTACATGGAATAGATAATCGAACTCAATATGTCGCCACTAAAGAATGACAATAATTGACTAGTTTTTTTTTAATTCGGGTCGTTTTTATCCAAAAGGTTAGAAAATATTCAATAATAATTTTTTATAGCATTATTATTATTTATAGCAAAAACAGATACTTTTGATGCACCAATTCTTCTGTCCGAAATATTGTCATTAATATCAAATTTACAACCAACGCCATCATCAGCGGCAACCACCTTGTAAAGTTAGTACGTACAATAATAATCAAACATATATATATTCTATTGTAAGCAAGCTTGGGTTTATCATAAAAAACGGAGAAATTAAGTAAAATAACAATTTTATTAAACAAACACACTCAAAAAAATTATTATGTACACTATGTACAATGTGAAACGAGTTACAATATAAATCAATCAGATATCCTTTCCGAATCCTGATCACTATCATCATAGCCGACCAAACAGCCGAGGGGTGACTTTTGCCCATCATCAATGTTTTCCAGTGGCGGCGTATTGTGAACTAGAGCAACTGTGGGACAATCACCATAGCAACCAACTGAACTGCTGCTCGCACCTGAATCTCCCTGAGTTTGCATATTGTGAACTATAGCAACTGTGGGACAATCACCATAGCAACCAACTGAACTGCTGCTAGCACCTGAATCTCCCTGGGTTGGCGTATTGGGAGTCACATCAATCTTGCCTGTGTTGGCATTGGTAACAAACCCAAGACCCAAGACCTTTCTGCTAGCAGTAAGCCGCGGTTTCTTGCCCTCCGCTGGACTGATCGAGAAGAGTGACCCAAGACTGTGTTTTCTCGCTCGTTCCAGACTCAGTGTTTGCGCCAACTTGAGCATCTGGTGCCGTTTACCATCAGAGGAGATCTTGTTGCCTGGCAGCGAGGGTGAGACCAAACTTCCACTTGAAGAAGTGGAGGTGGTGAGGGTTGAGCAAGGCGAAAATATCGATTGTTTCTCAATAGTGTCTGATCGACGTTGATCGGAGGCTGAATTGAAAGAAAGGAGCGCATGATGTTACCATTTTACATTGCATGTCAGTATTTGACACTTTTGTAGATAATCATCTGTGAAAATGACTAGCAACTAATATTTAAATACTTTATGTAATTCCTTATTCAAATCTTTATATCCAAATAATCTAAATTTGAAATTATTTGTTTGTATGAGTTAGCGAAAAATATAATTTAATGAAAAATATGAATACTACATAACGTAATATTGAAAAATATTCATAACGAAATAGTTAATGACAAAAATCTAATTTAACTTTTACATAATCACGCTTGAAGCTTTAAAAAAGTTCAACGATTCGGGAGGTTCTTCAAATACTCGAATGGTCAAGTATCATTAATATTTTGCTAAATATCGTGCACAGTACATTCATAATGTAAGGGCTTTATTGAAGATATTTGTAGAAACAAATTTAGGATGTGGTGATTACACTCCCTCGGCAATGAATAGAAAGTTACAAAATTAAATAATCATAATCCAAACGTAATCACCAAGCCCGCTTCACTACCATAATAATCAAACACCTGCCCTTTACACCTATCACACCTTTTACCACGGAAAACAAGTTAAATAAGCCATCTAAAATTTAAAAAATCAATCACAACCGACCCATCGCCATTCAAATCATTACTAACCTAAAAAAAATTTCCATACAAAGTAACTAGATACCACAAATCTCGAAAAACTCCATCATAATCACCCAACTCAAACTCTACAGACAGCTCTTCATATTGACCCATACATCTTCTTTCTCCACCAACCAGAAGCATCGAACGCCTCTTTCTCCCAAACATCCAAAACGACGCACAATCACTTCCTCACCAATACGGCTTCAAACCATAAACAGAAGCATCACAGCCCTACATCACACACAATATCAGCGGGCTTCAGCTTTCAAGATCTACATCACAAAATCCTTGGCACAGCTTTACACTTCACAAAAGCATTCGACACAGTCAACCTCTACAACCTCACAAACAAACTCCTTAACTTTACTTTGCATAAAAATCACATTAAATTAAAAAATACACAAATTACGTTCACGGCAGAAAACACCTAGGCACATATAATAAAACTCACTCAACACACAAAAACGTCCATTTTGAAGTTCCTGAAAGGTCTGTCATGTCTCTAGTCCTTTTCAATTACTACATGTATAACAGTTATTCTTACGACACAAAACAAAACATACAAAATTCACCCAATTTGCAGATCGTAATACTATTGATTCCACATCGATACACATTCAGACACTTAGAAAACAAAACCAAAAAAGTGACGTATTGATTATTTAAATAAATTATCAGAACTAAGATAAAATTCAGTAAGAAAACTTTAAAAAATGTGTAGTACACAGTCATGTCCTTGACAATAGTGATAATTGTTTATAGTCACTGTCAAATAAATTATAAAGGATATTTACCATATATATCCTTGGCAAGGCCGCATGCATATATACTATTGTATGAAGAAATATATAATAATAGCGAAACGATAAAAATGATGAATTAAAAACATTACAACTAGTCAATAGAATGAGAATAATGAAAGATTGAAGTAGAATTGGCTCACTTTTGGTTATTGTATATTTGAGAAGACTAGCAATCTTTCTGTCATTCTCTGATTCTTGAACGAGAAAAATGCCACTTCCTTGTAAAGATGTCTTCTTAAGAAATGCGGAATCTTTCTCTTCCGCAAGTTTTTCAGACTTTTTAGCTTCCTGAAGAGTCGTGAGCAAAAATGATAAAACTGTTTTATTTTATTTTGCTATGTGCACAAAGGCTAATAAAAAGTAACCAAAAAACTAGTTTAACAAAGCCAGTTTCCTTAATATTCATTCAAATGATGTCACATGGCACATTAGTTTACGCTTATTATACAGACTAAATAAATAATCAGGGTGGCCACGCTGGTCAGCCAAAAAAAATAATCAAGTACATAGATAAAATTCAAGTACATTTTTCCATATAATTTCAATTTTTTCTAACTATGTTGTAGGTACCTGTGTAACTCCAAATGCTAAAAAACATGTTTTTAAGACAAAAGAGAAAATGTTTTATTCAACATGTACATAAGATATTATTCATATAAAACTTCTCCACTCATTCCAATCTTGATCCTTCTATTATTTTTTATATGAAATGACAATAAAAATAAACATAATTGAATTTAAGATATAATTAAGTATAATGAAGTATGTAAAACATATTTCAGAACAATGTTTTGTGAGACCTTTTCATATGATTTATCTGCATAAAAAAATATTTTCTATATCATGAAAAAAATCAAGTACACAATTGAAAATTCAAGTACATTCAAGTACATCAGTGAAATTCAAGTACACGTGGCCACCCTGAATAAAGTAATAATGACCATTCATTCATTAATAGATTGTTAATAAACAAATATTAACTTTAAAGAGTGATCAAAATTATTCTTTTATTATTGCTAATATAATAAATTATAATTACAAACTATTTAAAAGTTAATATTCTGAATAATATTACAAATATTATAAATCAATCATATAACAGAATTTGAATAAAAACTTAAATTGTAATATTTAGTAGAGGTGACTACATTATGTTAAAATAATTTCTATCACTCCATGTTCAAATACCGACCAATAATTTTTTTTATCAGTTCCGTATTAAAATAACGAGTAAAAACATTCATTTAGAAATTAAAAAAGGTTAATGAATAATTAAAAATATGACACTCCTAATTTAGCTCACACTTATAATGTAGTATGAACATAATATTACTATAATAAACTAAAATTATTAAAATAATACATATTGCAGTAATATGTTTTATCGACCATTATAGTAATTATGATAATCCATAATACTTTTTAAGATATACGTATTATTTAATTACTGAAAATAGACGTGGTCGGAAACTCAAAACTAATTAACATACTATAAGAGTTGGTAATTAGCTAGTAATTCTTCGACAATGCGTACAATTAAGCAACCAAACATATTCAAAACAAGAATATAGGCAAATGTAGTAATTATAATGACAGATGCCGATGGAGGCAGACTAATAGAAGTACTTGTATAACCGTGTACATGTGCCAGACAATGAATGTTTAATGCAGACTATGGAGAACAATATAACTGACTTAGTGTCTCTGATAGGACTGTAATAGACATGTCTGTATATATCGTACTATTAATTTTAAAAAATTATAGAAAGCATTGTTTTTGTTTGAAAAAGTTAATTTGCTCTTCAAATGTGGCAAATAATTATATATTTATAAAATAAAAAATAAAAGAACATATTTTAAGAACGAACTTTTTTCTAAATGAAAATAACTATTTGCTTAGGCAACATTGGAGAGTTAATCTAAAATTGTCCGAGTGCATAATAAGAATAAGGAAACATTTGTATACGCGCAGCCTACCCTTAAAGTCTTCCTGGCCATTTGATTGAGCAGAAAGTCATCCTTCATCCCGCTCTGACGATCTTCAACCTCACTGAGACCAGGCAGAGCTTTGGTGATCTTCTCCTTGTCCTCGACACCGTGTTCAAGTCGGAACATCGAGTCAGTAGCTAATTTCTTCTTTGTCTCGCGTTCTGTGAAAGTGGGATAATATGGCTAATTAATATTTAATTGTGACAATATGGTATATGACATATTATATTGGTTACAGTAAGGGTTTCAAGTCAAATGATATATTGACTACTTATACAAAAATCGCTTCAGTCATGGCAGATCATCGTTTAAACATTAATTTTTACATGTACTTATAAAATGGTTTTACTTTTCGATTTGGTGTAATATATATGGATGAGTATATTTATATCTTATATTACATAATATTTAAAAAAATTAAATCAACATATTGTGAAGAAAAGTTGAGTTTTGTAAAAGCCAAAACTGAATAAACCATGCAAAATCTCGATCGAGTCCAGTTTCTCTCAAACATTGTATCAATGATTTTTACATTTAAAAATGTATTGTTTATCATTTAAACTACTGTAACCTAAATGTAAGTAACCAAGCATTAAACAGGCGATAATTTCAAAACCACAAACTGACTACTATAGTATAGGTACATATATTACCAAGTATCAACATTAGTTCGTTTAGTTGGATAATACACCTTTCTAAAGTTTATCAACTTAAATTCCATGCTTAAAAATATATATATTGTGAATAAAAAAATTGACTTCAATTTATTTTGAATTGTGACATTGTTTTTATTATCACTTGGTGTATTAACTTACTTTTGAATTAATCACGTCTATAAAACAAATATGGTACCGTATACAATACATCAAAAGAAATAAAAATATATCGAAATTGTAAATTACCATCTGCGTAAACTTGTTCATTCTCCGTAGGATCCCATCTCTGCTCCTTCCTTCTGGCTCCTACTAGAATTGAATAGTCAAAGTTCTTGGGGTCCGTCTCAATCAATATGTCTCCAGCGCAAAGATGACAGCGCATCAGAAACTGATAAATTGGCGTCGAATAGTACATGCCAACCTTCTTCTTCTCAGCATTGTAGCGAACGCCCATTCCAATGGGATTGTTGCAGGTGAGACACCAGCAATTGAAGGGCATCTCGAAACGTATCACAAGAATTCCTTCATTAGCCTTCTTACCACGCTCACGCAGGGCATGCGTGCCGTGGTAACCATTGAGACTGCCATGTTTGTTAGGGTCAAAGTCTGGCGGATAATAGAAATTCTGACCCTTTCTTTCTCCCTGAATAATAAGCAAATTTAAAGATCAAATTTTAATAATCAAATACAAATATTTAAAAAGTTTAAATAATACCATTGATAAGACATTTTCACAATTTAATTTTTATGGATAATGAAATTTTCAAATATCGAGCTTTTATGTCTAGTGTTATCAGATAGAGAAATTAGAACACAAATTATACTATCAACGAAGTTAATGTTTAAAAAAACGTGTAAGCTTTCAACTAAATTAAAATTTATTAAAAAATAAATTATGAATACAAAAATGCGTTTCACTCTATAGACATACAATTTTAACAAAGAAATGTATATTTTAGAATCTTTGCCTTCTGATAGAAAGTCACTAACCTAAAAACGTAAGGTTAGGTAGGTTTGTAAGAAATGAACATACACCAAAATAGAATATATTATATCCATCACAACTGGGAGGCCACTGTAGCCCAGTCAATATTATGTCCCAGTTAAAAATAAAAGTGGTCCATTTGAAAATTAAGTAAGAAATTATAAAAATATTAATAGTAATAATAGTAATTAACAAAGAATAATCTCAAAATGCAATACTTCAATCAAAAATCCTTAACAGGTACCTCAATCACCTTAGGAAAGCACCAAGAAGGGATGTTAGTGCTGAAAATAAGTTTAGGCAATAAACCCAGTATCTCGAAACAAATGTTAATTATTGTCAGTGAGTACTATTAACGAATTTATTAGTTTTTAGTTAACTAAAATTGTCTGAGACATTGGTGACTTATATATGTTACTGGCAATCTGTAAAATCCGTCAATGTGCAAAATGCCTAGGCAATTTGAAATATGCCGGATGCACCAGGCAATCTGTAA
>JAUZND010056487.1:0-18739 GCA_034780555.1 Coelogynopora nodosa
CCCCCCCCCCCCCCCCCCCCCCCCCCCCCCCCCCCCCCCCTCGAGTCATCTTCCCTACTACTCACTAAATAAAGATAGAGTATAAAATAATACTTAAACGCAGCTACCAAAATAGAGGCAAATATATACTTTATGGCGACAGAGATTCTTAACAAGAGGTTTCTCAGACAACTGCATATAAAAATGAGGACGATAAATACATAATACTTCTGATTTGTATATTAATAAGTTGGTCGTATAATAAATAATAGGAATGATATTTGTTTTATAAATTTCAGAAAATACAATAATAATTATTAAACAATAAAATATTTTAAATAAGGATTGCTTTTTAATTAAATTGCTATTTAGTAAATACAATTAAACTGTTTCACACCACTTAAATAATCTATAACTTGCGATATGTATAAATAAAATTCTAAATCCATGCAATGGAAAAAATAGATATTCAACACTCATGCACTAAAAGGTAGTATCATAAGGTACATATTCACTAAGAGTGTATACGCATATATTGATGCATATACAGAATAAGTTAATTTCTAAATATTATTATTAGTATTCGCTACGATTTACAATATAACATGATATTTAAGCTATTTAGATTCGAAGTTTATAATAGAACAGCTCAGATGAACGTAAAAATTCCCATTTGTTTGACTTATTTGAAAAGTATACAATTGAGTTGAAATTATCAGACATGATTAATGTGGTGTGATTTATAATGTGGTAAAACAATCACGTGATATATTGGATATGATGTCATCTTTTATCATAAAACACAAATTTTACATTTTTTAAAATTAATATATTATTTTATTGATATCTATAAACTATAATTTTTAGATGTATAACAAACACTTTTATAATTAAATTTGTGACATCTACTTCAAATACAATGCTTCACATTAAAAAAAAATTCCCCGTAAAATTGTTAAAAAAATTTAAACTAAATATATATGCTTTTTGAACCAATTTATAATTTATTACATTATACTTGGTTCACCTTGCTAACAATTTTCATACTTTTCAAAAATCTGATAAATATATAAATTAAATAAAGAAATTAGAAATTTTCAACATTAAAACAATTCAATATTAGGGAAGATAACAATATTTAAATTAAAATTTAATTTTAATATAATTTTTCAGTAATTCATGATGTAAACAATTGTAACCGCAACCTATTGTACGTTCAATACGATACGAATACAAATTACTAAATGCGATTTTAATAAATGAATGAAAGGGATGTCTATTAATATTTTAATGTAATTTGACACATACTCCTTTTAAAAAGTTTTCAGGTCAATTTGTAAGTGTATTTCAAGTATTGACGATTCAGTTATCAGTGATGATATATGCGATTGTGATCGGCAATATTTATTTTATAAAAAACGTTTTATTGCTTTTTTATAAATGAATTTGACAGAATTCGTAATACTAATTATAACGCATTACAAATATATATAAACATCAATATAAAACATAAACGTATCTTTTAGAATGGTTCATCATACTAAGAATATATACAAACAACAAAAAACAAACACATAAATTTGAATATTATATTGTAAAATTTATAAGCATTCACTTCAAATGATTGAACACTTCAATTTGTAATGAAACACATTATTGTTTCCAGTCTACATTTAAAGTTAGTGTCATAAATACGATTACCACAATCGAACGGGTTAATACGTATTCATAGAAGAAAATTTAATTGGAATAGCAAGACATTACATATTTAATATTGATTAAACTATGTTGCACAAGGCAAGATTACACATATATATATATACACTTTATAAAAGATGGCGAATGTTTGGAAACTGACATTTCCAATGCCTATGGTAGGCCATCTCTATCAACAATTACTACTGTCCACGGTAGAACCTAGACGATGATGAATCTTAGGAAACAGAAGACATATTAACCGGTAAGAAATCGATCGGAACCCAAACGGCTTATAAGAACACCCTGTGTATGTACATCTAAATAGCAAAACCATATTAATCTTACAGGAGGATTGAAATACGATAGAGAGACTGAAGGGGGGTCCTGCTATTCCAGCTTCATCACAAAGTCTTCAGGTATATTACTGGTGTGAAATATGTAGTGATAAATCCGGCGGTAATGCCCCTTTCGGTACATCCATCTACCAATTTAAGTTTAGGCCAGGCATCTTAGGCAATCAAGCAAGGCCTGTTGTATGGTCGTTTTGTCAACAGTACAAGCAGCGCACTTTTGCCGATAGGTTGAGAGTGTGTTCATGTAAGAGCCGTGGCTCAGCGCTCTCGACACTACTGCAGAATTTGTACATCATCTTGGACTACTACATATTTTGAACGACGGTTGGTAAGCGAACCGTTCAATTTCTGCCCTATCTTTCTGTTTTCTATTGCTTTCCCCATTTCCAGTATTTTGAGCCCCTTTTTCACCATTTCGTTATTTTTAGCCCGCAGGTAGAGGAGTGAGTTTGTTTACGTGACATAGCTCATTTGAGGATTAGGTGTGAGTGTGCTGCTATCGGCTACCAATATGGATCATCCACATGCAAAAGCGCCACATGAAGTGCTGGGTCACTTCCAAGTTGAGGAGGATGGCGGTCTCACAGATGATCAGATCAAGAGTCAGGTGGACAAATATGGCTATAATGGTGCGTAGATGTTTGTATGAATTATCACTAACCCATATGCAATATTATTGTTAATCTGTGTGCTGTTGTAAATATGGAGGATATGAAGAATGTTAATAATATTTTGTTGTTTATATTTATATTTCAGAAATGCCAGCTGAAGAAAGTAAGTAATCTCTTTTAATATATTAGGTGATGATAACAAAAAGCTATAATTAAATTGATATTTGTTGTTAATATTCTAAAAATATTTTGTTTTTTACTATTTAAAAAATAATATTATTTGAAACGAAAAAAAAATATAAATAATTTAAATTGTAGTTTTTACATTAATGTTATAACAAACTTGTACACATTTATATTATTTGCTTAATATTAACGGTTACAGTCAAATACACCTATTAAATATATTAGTTAATTTATTTTAAATTAATTATGTTAGTATTAATTTATATCATATTATATTTCCCATATTGCTCCCTTTACATGCGTACGTTAACACATTAAAAACACGACGGGCGCGTATTATAGAATATATGCAACCTTTTTATATATTTATTAAAAATTGTCCATTAGACAAATAAAAATAAATAAAACATAAAAATATATAGAATAACATTTATTAATATTATAATATATATGTTAATTAATAAGTAATTTTTTGTGAGTATTTTTGACATTTAAACAATAATTTGTATACTAATCTTATGCAGATACCATCTATATCTCGACTTGCTTATGTGTAGTTGTCTTGTATAGTTATTTAGTTTCAACATTATATTTTGAAAGCGCTGATATTTGTGTTATTATGAACATCTAACGGATTCGTAGTCACTGTGACCCTTGTTTAATTTTTCTACAATAAATGAATCTTTGATTAAATAAATAGAGATTGATTAACATATTGTAATATGTTTTATATACTGATGTACCTATAGTTCAGGTTAAAAATATAATATTTCAGACATATATGCAAAGTATATGGTAAGATATTTATGAAAATATTGACATATATGATGACTTTCTTATGCAAATTAATTTATAAATTTTCTGCTACTAATTGTGAAATTATATGTTGTATACAACCCTCAAATAATTAAATAAGATATTACAAATTATACATTTTAAAAGTTACGAAAATTATACAACAAAAAGTTAACTAGCTAAACGTAAGAATTTAAAAGTTCATTAAAAATTATGTTTCTATGTTTTGTTATATTCATTCACGTTTTTATTCAATACATTTTATTGCTAGTATTTATTTACTGTACATTTATGAAACTATCTTTATTATCAAATTATACATTGCATCATAATTTATATTAAATCCGTGATATTTTAATCAAACTTTGAAATACAAATTTTTATTTATTTGACGAAATATAACTTCCATTATAGGTGAAAATTTTGATTCTTACTAATTAACAATAATAATTATACTTCCAAAGTATATTAACCACTTCAGATAACTTAGAATATTAATTACATAATTATAGGTATTATATTGAGTTTATTGTTCTAAATGAATCTACCAATTAGTTCTATGTGTATGTTTATGTTTCCGTTAGTTTATTTTTAAGCTAAGTTAATTAACTTAATTGAAGGAAATTGTCTTTTGATATAAATTTTTATATTAGTGGTGTACTTTATTCACTTTTTTAAATTGCTATTTGAATATAATACACCTTTGTTCTATTAAAATATTTTTTAAGTAAACTTCTTTTGTGCATATAATGATTAGTGCTTATAATATTTGGTTATATTTTGTGGAAGATTTTAAAAGTTTTACTAAATAATTATAGCATTCATTTTCATAACAGTAAAATCGGTGTTTTACTAATTTTATTAATACTATGTAGCATTCATCATAGATTATAATAGAAACAGCCGTTTATTGATTCAAAATATATAAAATAAGGTTATATAAATGAGCAAAAAATATTCCAGTATTGAGTTTCCAAAAAAGGGTTTATACCGGATATTTATGGCTTTATTTTCATTAAGAGCTATTTGTGGTGAACACAATCTATATAGACTTTTTATTAATTGAATTAATTTGTTGTAATTTTCAGCCAAAAGTGTTTGGATACTTATCTTAGAACAGTTCGATGATCTACTTGTGAAAATTTTGTTACTTGCTGCTATCATTTCCTTTGTAAGTTATATATATATTTATATTATAGCATTTTAAGCTGCGAAATGTAGCCTAGACATTGACTGTGATAAATATCTCTTCATATTTAATTTAACTGGAATTAATCTGGTATAATTAAGAACAATTTGACTAAATGGAGATGAACAAACACAATCTATCTTAAAGTAACTATTTCTAGCTTTTTTGAATTTTTGAATTTGTTTATTACTAAAGAAAAAGGTAGGGTTACGTGTAAATTAAAGTCACTAAAAAATGGAAAATATGTAGACTAAAACAATCTCAATTATTCAATAAGAACGGCAAGAGCGGATACATTGGTTCAAGTATACTTTATAGAGTGATTTGTATAATGATAAATACACAATTAAGGAGTTAATGAAAAGTAAGTCAATGAAATGTAATATATTTTTGTCGAGACCATCCATCTCCTTTTTTTGGAATAACATTGTAAGAACTGTACATTGTATTTTTTTGTTCCAATGGGTTTTAGCATTAACTTATAGCATATTATTGTAAATGAATATGTTTATTCCTCAAAAAAGTATTTAATGATATATAACTTGCTGTTAATTTTATCAAAAATACCAATTTGACAACGTATTTAATAAACTTGTTTAGTTTATACAGTAATTGCATATTTTTAGTATTTTATATTTGAATTAAAATTCCTTCATCATTTTTTATTATTCAAAATTGATATATCTTTGGTTCTATGTCATAAATAGATTGTGATGAATATAAATGTAAATGTATATAAAACGTTTAAAACTATTATATGTTTTATATGAATATGTATATGTTGAATAATACACTGAACTAATACTATTAATACTATTGCATTAATACAAACGTCTTTATAAAGTATTTTTTAAATATTGTTTACTGATTTGTAGATTTCAAGGAACAAATTAAAACATTTAATTAATAAAATAAGCTTTGATTAAATAAACGTATAATAATACTATTCTGAAGCTTTTTCCTTCTATTATTCGTTAAAAATATTTAAATATATTTAACCCATTTTAAATTATTTTTATATGTCTATATTTAAAATTGTGTAAACTATTGCGTTGGTATGCGTTTGTATAAATAATAATATTAATTATTAGTAATCATTTTGATAATTAATATATAAATTGTCAATATTTATTTACAGAAAAGACTCTCCGTAGAAAATAATATTCTACAAAATTATTACTTTTGAAAAGTCCTTTTGAGACCCTAACATAATTTCTATTCACTATTATATGTAGATCAAATTAAGAAAATAACATACCGTTGAATAAAATATGTTGTTTATATAAACAATTTAATAAATACCATTTGAAAATGTTTACCCAATAATTGTACAAACAAAAGACGTATAATAAAATTGCATCGAGAAATTCCCCAGTGTTGTTTATATATAGCGTTAATTATTTATTTTTCATTTTATATCTATTTCTGTTTTGTTGTGTCTCCTCCACTTTAGGTATTAGCTCTCTTTGAGGAAGAAGAATCGGCCACAGCATTCGTTGAACCGTTCGTCATTCTTTTAATCTTGATAGCAAATGCGGTTGTTGGTGTATGGCAAGTATGTGTCAACTATGTCCTTCTGTTACATTTATAAAAAAGCATTATTTCTTTTCCCAATTACAGTTTTTTAATAATGTAAAAACAGTACATTTAATGTTGTTTACCTAATTTTAAAATAAAAAATAAAAAATAATTAATTAAATATTTCGATTGTATTTTCAAATACATACATCTTTATGAAACATGTACATTAAAACTAAATAAAAGAAAACATGAATAAATATACATTATAGCTAGGCTTATCAGAGGCCTTGCAAAAATTGTATTCAAATTTCTAGAAGGGCGCAAAAATAGGGGGTTAATTTTGTTCAGAGATCCGCAAAATACTGGAAGGAGTTTACCAACCCACAATACAAAGTGTACGCTTGAAGCTTCCAAGTGTAAGCCTGGTGACAAGCCTATTTTATATACATTTTAATGATGCTATTATTTTTTTTTAAATTGATGATATATGTATATGATCTATGACCAAAATATAGGTCTAGAAACTATAAGAATATGAATGTACGTTAATAAAAAAAGTGAAATGCGGTTACAAATATATTATTTCATTGAATATTTTGTTTTTAATAACCATTATGTAGTATCAATTGTGTATCTTTCTTGGCCTAGTATTTGATATGTAAACAGCTACAGACAGCAACAAAATGATGTAGTAAACAAGGTTATAATAAAAAAAGCCGCAATGTCTCTGCATATGACTTTGATTATTTAAAATGTTTAAATTTTCACCTTCATATGCAATCTTCTCAGGTTCACTATTGCATACTGTAACATAAAATACAATGTCTATTTCGTAACACATATCTGTGATAGTAGTGGCTTTCAACTGTGCGATATTTCACGATCTGTTACTGTACACTTCACGCAGAAAAAAAATCAGTGGGCGTTAATGACGGACATTCTTTACGGCCATACTCAAGTAGACCTCGGTTTATAATCCATTCGTTAGCGAAATTATCATCAAGCCAATAACGAACCACTCTTCTATAGTGAGGTTGGCCTTATCTTACTGGACATAATATTATTTGGCAGGAGCTTCTGTCCACAATCATTAATTTTAGCATCAGCGTGTAGTTTATAACATGTCTTAATTTTCAAAGATATATAGACTGATTATTGCCGACGAAGAAATATTATTATTGATTATCTTCACTTATTTTCAAATCTATTTGTAAGTTATACAGGGCCATTATAGCGACAGTCATGTCGTTTTAAATTTAAAATACGTTTCATATCCCCACCATGTATTGTCTAAAATAGAATTACTTTTTTAACATTGGCCAACAAATCTTCTCCACATTGAATGCGTTTTTCAGCATCTCCATCGTGAAGACCATACACTAACTGTAGTATGTAATTTGCTTCATTTTCCATTCACGAATAATGCGAAAGTTGCATATATGACTTATACCTAACTCATTGGATATATAACTATTCTACTTTTGTTGCGCACTATAAATTCTTTCAGTTACCTCATTACCTTTGCTTGAGTTACAACATCATGACATAATTATCCTGTAGCCCTAGCCTAACACTTTTCGATAATCGACATGGAATTGGATCATTGACAGGGACACAGACGGCTTTTTCAATTGGACGCACCTCTTTATCTTATTGCACAAAATTACGCCATGAGAAAATTATTAAAAAGAAATATTATATAACACAGACATGATAGAAAGGCAAATATGGATAAATATAGGAAAAATATAGGTAAATTATTGTCCACAAGAAATACATTAAACGTGAATATGTTGCTATTACTACTCAGGAACGTGGTCAGCCTACACACGTACGTTTGTGTTTGTGCGTACGGCTGGCTACGTCCATGCTACTTTTATAGGCAGTTTAACAAATACACACAAACATAAACAAATCTAAGGCCATTGTAATTCTTCGTGGTTCAGCACTAGCGAATATGCGAAGGCAGGCCTTATAGTCAAGTGGTTACTCTCTGCACTGTGCAAACACTGCGTTCAACTGTGTATGAAAATGTCATTGGATTAATAGTCACCAACAGATTTTGTGGTCTATCCTTTAAATGAAAACTAAACCAGTGAATTTTCCATCCTTTCAGTTTTGTTGAAATCAGATCATCATCAAGAAGATAATGTTTATATGGCTTCAAAATATCACTGTCCAACTGAGAAGATTCATTGATATTTTGAGGAAAAAGGGCTTATACTTTGAATTGTTAAGATTGTGTAATCAGTCTAGTTCAAAGCTCAGAAATGGTATGATCAAGACTTGGGAAAATTAGCGCTTTCTTTCAATAGTTCTGAACTGAACCCTAGGGTATATTATTTCAATATTGTTGATTTTTTGCTTGACGAGACATGCTTGGTATGAATAGTATATGTTATTGATATTGCCTTTACATAGATGCGATCCTAATTCTCCTTCTTGTTTCGAAATTATTCCATTGTTTAGATGACAGTCATTGCTTTGTCAGGAGTTCGTAAAAGATATTTACATACTATATATTTTTATATGTAGTTTTCTGTATTATAAAATTAATATATTTAAACTAATTATCAAATTTTTGCTTTACAATGGTAGTTTTAAAAGTACACGTTTAGGATTATTGAGATACGTAATTTTCTATATTGGCCAACATCTTTGAACATTTTTAAACAAATAATTATAGTGTGACAGTTTAGATTCTTAAACAAATGATTATAGAGTGATAGCTTAGATTCTTAAACAAATGATTATAGAGTGACAGCTTGCATTCTTAAACAAAAGATTATAGAGTGACAGCTTGCATTCTTAAACAAAAGATTATAGAGTGACAGCTTGCAGTCTTAAACAAAAGATTATAGAGTGACAGCTTGCAGTCTTAAACAAAAGATTATAGAGTGACAGCTTGCGGTTTTAAACAAATGATTATCCTTTTCTCAGGAACGAAACGCTGAATCGGCTATCGAGGCCTTGAAAGAATACGAACCCGAAATCGCCAAAGCAATCCGAAAAAACCAAAAAGGAGTCCAGAGGATTAAGGCTCGGCTACTTGTTCCAGGAGACATTGTTGATATATCCGGTAAGTGGATCATGTTTAACTTGGTTTGCGCAGCACTTGGCCATTTAAAAATATAAGTAGTAATATAAGTAGTAATATATATATATATATATATATATATATATATATATATGTACATATATAAATCTGTTATTGAAATATTTAAACGCAGTACTATTTTTTTGTTTTGTCAATCACAATGTGATAATATTTATAGACTTATGCAATTAACATAGCTGAAACAAATTACATGAATAAGTAATGTGCTGGTATAGTTTCATAATATAAAGTAAAATAATGAATTCAACAATATGAAGGGTCTTTTATTCATTTTATTATGATTATATTATGCAGATTCATATAAATATTACTCAGAATACTTTCTTTCACATGTCAAACTGCCTACGTAGAATACTAAATGTTTATATATACTTATGCTTATTAATGCGTGCAATAAGATATGTTATCAATATCGTTGCACATAAAAATATCAAACACAAAATATGTTGTTCATGAAGACGCATGGAGACGCAGCATACGATATGATTGAAGTTTTGTTGCCTTAAACATCATATATAAATGGCGCAGATAACGGATAAATTCCTCCTTTTAATGTATGGGAACAATTTAATAAGGACATTTTTGTTTGTGAATTTATTACATGTTGAAACGTTGAATATTTCGTTATGAATAAAATATTGAATTGAGTTTTGTAAATAAAAGTAAATGTGAAATTAGCGAATATATATTGAATAATAAATATTACTGTTTAATTATATAGTGAATATTACTGTTTAATTATATTGAATATTACTGTTTAATAAGTTAATATAAATGTTTAATATATGAATACAAATATTGAACAAAATTTTGGTTAAAATTAAGAATATATGTATTAAAAAATATGTTGAGGTTAAAAACGTAAAATAATGGAATAATGTAACGAGTTCTTTAAACACCAATTTTAATATATCACAAGGCAAGGACATTGAATATGAAGAATACAAGTACTTATTATTTACATACCAATAAAATCTTCATAATTGGGTTGCATAAAGTTAAATGTATATAGAAATACAACAAGTTTGTTCAAAACAAAGTTGTAAATGAGTAATTTCTTAAATAATTATTATAATTATGTTAACTATCCTAGGTATGTCATTTTTATAAGACAAACATACAATGATATAATATACAAGTGATTTATATAATAAGCAATATTAAAAAAATATGGAGAAGATATTTGGTTGAGTTTGAGAGTAGCAAAACTTTGAAAGCTTCTCTTTTAATTTTTTTAATAAACATCAAAATGTTGTTTGAATGGAGCAACATTTTATTGCTATTTTCTTTTTAGTCATACAAATAAGTGACTCATGTTGGATAAGTATAATTTATTGTCACAATTGTAGTTAAAGTATTCAACTAGTTAGATGAATTTATATAGTAGATTTACATTGATTGCTACATTTAATTTGGTTCAATTTACTTAAAAAATACACACTATATTGTATATTGAATTCCTTGGTATCGCTGAACGTATAATATCGATATAATAACTATTACTTATTACAAAATTAGCAAGACATCTTGATCATATTTTATACTGATCATGTTATTTGTAATTTTATTGTTTTATTATACATCGAATCATGTTTGTAACATCGAATTCTGTTTAAAACATATTTATATCGTAGGCCTGTAGGTCACAATTTTTCATCAGTTGAACAAATATCAATTGGGCGTCAAAATTAGGAATTTGAAAAGTATGCATGCATGTACTTAGTACCGCCCGCCAGCTAAGGGCTTTCATAAATATACAACGGCGTATTTTTTACATTAACAAATATTAAACAATACAATTTACAAGTGCTAAACGAACCAACCCTCTTCCTTACCGCACCAGTTGGAGATAAAGTTCCGGCCGACGTGCGCATAATCAAAATCTTCAGCACTACTCTGCGAGTGGACCAGTCCATCCTCACCGGGGAGTCCGTCTCCGTAATTAAGTTCACTGAGGCGGTCCCGGACCCACGTGCCGTCAACCAGGACAAGAAGAACATGATCTTCAGCGGGACCAACATCGCGGCGGGAAAGTGTCGCGGCGTCGTGTGTGGCACTGGGACGATGACCGAGATCGGCAAGATCCGAAATCAGATGATGGAGACGGAACAGGAGAGAACGCCTCTACAGCAGAAGTTGGACGAGTTTAGTCACCAATTATCCAAGGTGGGGAGGCATTTGCTTTTCGTTTTTATCAGGATGTGAAAGATGTATTGAAGGTTGTCTAATAGTAAAATAAGAGGATGGCTTACTTGATAATTACATGAACATATTGTTGAACTGTTTTTTAAAGTAAATTTATAACACTTTTGGTAATTATGTAAGATTGTAGGCTATTAGTTGTATACGTTAATATTGTATTGTTTTTTACAATTAACGTAGATTCTGTATTTCCCAAAAGTGAAATTGAAACTGCTATTTTGGAAATATAATTTTCTAGAATTAAGTAATTGCAATCCAAATGCAATTGTACTGACAATATTTAAATACAATTTATGATTTTTAATTTTTACCTACAAGTGATAAAACTAAAAATGTAGAACGGATAGGTATCATGGTCCCATTATTATTGTGATGTAAATTTGAAGTGCGCAAAATCTTGTTCCATGGTGTCCTTGTAAATAACACTTTGAAATATTGAAAACAAATTACATTTACCGTTGTACACATATTTTCGGGTTTCAAAATAATGTTTAAAGATATATCCTGTTTATGAATCGCAACACCTAACTTTAGTTAATTAAGTAGATTAAGAGAATTTTCTAAAGATTAAGCGTCTTTTTCGCGCCCCACTTTAACCTTGTACGCTCATTGCTACATATTAATCCGTTCATGCATTTAACAAAATATGATATTAAATAATTATAACAAAATAACTAATGTATGACATTATTACAAATATATGGATATATTGCTGATTGCTATAACATTATTTTATCAATACAAGCTTTTGTTATGACCGGCATATTTTTATGTTTTTGGAAACTTCCTTTGAAAATACATGTGTGCGTCATTGGGTATAAGCATAATTTATTTACTTTCTTGCCTACTATGTAGGATTTTTTATATTTGAACACACTAAAAACGCATTTCATTCCTTATCACAAAATTGTTTAAGGAAATATTAAATTTTTATAATGAAAACCAAGATGGACTTTCCAATACATAATATTAAAAAATATAACTTTTTAATTATTAAATTTTTAAAGATCAGAAATTGAAAAGTCTGAATCTTCCCTATTTTTTAGATAACAATAATTATCTAAATTTGCGGTTTATACAAATACAGTTCTCATACGTTTATAATAGATGTAATGTGATGTAATCTATTCTACTAAATATCTTCTTATTTAAATAACGTTTCCTACTGAATATCATAAAACGCTACTATAATTATTTTATTAAAATCAATAATTATTTATAACTGACTGGTAGATATTGATTATACTAAATTTACTATTGCAAATGTATTTTACATTTTGTATTAATTAAAGTTAATTTATTATAGAACCAATAACCATGAATTGTCATGCTCAAATAACAAAAGAAATATTGAAAAATTATGTTCGATAAAATTGGTAAATACAATATACGTGCTTGTGAACTTGACAATATGAATCGGTTTATCAATGGCTGTGAATGGTTAGTTGATTCAAACTTTTAAAATGTGATTATGTTTAAACATAACACACCTAATATAATATTGTATATTATTAAGGTTCATAGCTAGTCATTTCTAAAAGTTATCAATTTTAAGTATATATTCAAATATGGTATAATTATGCGTATAACAATCACATTGAAATATATAAACTAAAAAACATTTAAAAACATTTTGTTTCCTAAATACTCTGGCTAGTCAAATACTTGTAAATCAATATAAGTTTTAAAACGATTTCTAAAAGTTTGTGTATTTAGCCGATATAATGGCATAAATTGCCACACTAAGTATAATTTATAATAATTGTAATTTAAGGACATATTATTATTACATTAGTTTAAAAATTATTAAGATGAAACCTATTGTTATTAAATTAGTTTAATTTCATCAACTATTAAAAACGTTCATTGCACACATAACATGTTTAAAATGATTTCAAAATTTCATTACATAATGAATTATTTAAAAATTAAAAAAATACGGTTTTAATAGTATATTTATTAACTTAAAATAATTGTCTTAAAAATGTTTATTACAAGTGCTCATTTTTATACAATAAAAAATAAAATAAAATGGTAAATTGTTTTTTTTAAATATGTAATTGTGTTTATTTGAAAAACTTGTTTCAATGAAATATGCGTCTAAAACTATAATATAAATATATTAATTTTTAAAATAGTTTTTTTAATTAATATATTAATATATTTTTATTACCTTTTATAAAAACACTGAAAAGCCAAATTTACCGAATTTATTTAAATGAGTATGACAGGTATAATACTATATATATAATTACATTTTAATATAATGATCTATTAATATTTTACAATGGATTTACATTAAATTGTTATTACAAAATGTATTAGTAATATTTCATCCTTTGATTTTGTATAAGAAATGTAAAAAAATATAACAAAACATGGCTGACAAGCTATATACGCCTTTTTTAAAGTTTACAGAGCAGTACAGTCCTAGCTGTCAGTCGTCAACTGTTATCAATGATATCCACCAATTCACTAAATTTTACCCATATAGAATTCTGTAGACCTAAACACATGGATGTAAAAAATCAATTGCATTCATTCCTAGTCGCATGAAATTTGGACTTTTTAGATGATGTCGATATTACAACTTTTGCAAAAACTAAATACATACACACATTTTACAGTAACTGTACAGATTCCTGTTTGTTCAATAATCATTTATCCCTTTAGTTGAAATTTTTTAAATCAATCGTTCTATAGCGTTGTTCACTGTTCACACCACAATGCCCTTGCATGCCTATGTGAAGGTTGTACACCATCTTGACAAGTCAAAATTGACTTTGGACATCTTTACTTCTGGTTCAAGTGTGCTATCTGCAATCTGCAGCCATCTGACCGTACTGCACTTAGTTTGTATTTTCGCCTTTTTTAATCTGAAAGTGAGAGAGGAAAAGAGGCGGATGGCGAGAAAGCAATATATAAGGAAACATGTAACGATGAAATAAGGGAATAGTAAATATGCAGTTGGTACGCCATGTACCACATACTTCTTCTATTTGTGTCCGTATGTCCACGATGCCTGCTAACAAAATGCCGTCAATTGTGGTATTAGATATCTGGGCATCTATACTTGGAATCTTAGGTGCACGGCGAACTGAATTATAGGAAACGTTCTCTTTGGAAGCAAACCTGGCTGTTGCTATATTGTCCCCATGTTACCTCGCAACGTGGTACAATTCGATCATTTTTACTGCTTCATATTTCCAGATTTACAGCTTACCTGTATTCTGTGTGCATAATTAAAGTATATATTCCGCGTATAGTCTCTGTAGACCAACTCTTATCAAATAATATGTACGTCAACTTATGATGTTATAAGAATTCTAAATATTTAATTATTCTGACTGTAAGATGGTTAACAAATTTGTACTATAATACTATTTTAGTGTTTTAATGCATAAATAGTATTTTATATTTTGGAATCATATAAACTTGTGCGAAATTTTGTAGAATTAAAATAGTTTAGTTATCTATTCAACTGTAATCCTAACTATATTCCAATTAGTAGTTACGTAGGTATTTGACTATAGTCGATATGTTCATTTAGTACATATTCCATATAGATTTCATATAGCCTATATTCTATACAATTTGATATATATATATATACAATGTATATGGATGAGTTATAACCACTCATTAAATAATAAAAGTATGAATCTGTGTAGATATTCGTCAATCTTCTTATTTTAGCTGAAAAAACTTATCAAAGCGCCTGATTTATCTAAGGTCACACCTATACTTTACGTGACTTGATTTATATTAAATTATAAAAAATAAAAATATTAGTTACATGTTTATGTCTCATGAGACACATAATTTTAATCTATATATAAAATTAATCCATTTTTAAACCCATTAAATATTGATATTTTATAAAATATATTATTTGAATGAAATCAAAGGTTTTTCTAATTTTCTAATTTTTAAATGACATTTATTGTTATATATATATATATATACATATATGACATTAATTAATTTTAATTAAAACAAATTACTCTAAACAATTTACTATTTAAAAACTAGTTTTTTATATGTGACACAGAATATTCGATACTAATAAAATAATAACAATAATAATAGTTATTATCTAATTTGTACAGCGCTGAAATAATGTATACACAATGTCGTCAGTGCTAAATTAGGTTTTGTAGGAAGTGTTAATATGTATGTTTTAAAATTAGTCTTAAATATATCAAAGTCCGATAACAATCTCAAGGAAGATGGTAACTTGTTCCATTCATGTTCCATCCCTGCAACGGAAAATGCTCGATCGCCTACTCGCCTTGATTTTGGGTTGTGACTTAAATCCAGAGGAAGAAACCGTAGGAAAAACCGGAGGAATAAATAACTAGTTTTTAAGGTCGGCCGGAAAACAAATAACAAAGATAAACAAACAATTTTAATTTAAAGAATATAATAATTACTTAAAATTATCCAGTTGCGAGTCTAGCGGCTGCATTTTGTACACGCGGTAATTTCATTATTAAACGCGGAGGAAGGTTTATTAATATAACATTTCAAAAATAGAATTGAATAAAATTAAGGCGACAATAGGTATATAGCGGGCTATGCTTTTTATTTGTCGTATCAATTAAAAACAAGATTAGCAAACATCTGTAATATCATATAGATAGTTAAAGATAGTGTTAAATTACATATTTGAAACTTCCCATATATAGATCATCAACAACCTCCGAGTGTGCACTTAGGCGTTAGATTTTTAAAAAGGTCATTACAATTATTCAGAAAAAGTTATGAATCTTAAATATATAGTAATATATATATTGGTATGTTTCATATTTTCGCTTTTTTGATGATCCGCACTAATAAATTATAAAAAAATTAAAGTGTCTACAATATTTACGTGTGAATTAAGCCGGACATTATTTTTAAATAAATATACATATGCAATGTTTAAATAAATAATATGAATTTATCTTTATTTTGTTTTTATTTTGTTATTATATATATTTAGTAGAACAATATTATTTTACAGTACAGGTACAAAAAATAAGTGTAATCCTTCGGGGACTTTGTTACAGATCTTGTGGCGTACATTTTAATGACGTAATCGATCAATACGAAATCTTATATGCGAAAACTGAATTATAGCAACTATTTCGAGTTTGCTCAGAGTGCCGTACGATAATACCAGAAAATGGCCCGCATGTGTTAAACGTCACAAATGAGTCTTTATTACACTCTTATTACACTTATTATTCGCTTATTTTTTAAACTTGAATGTTATAAATTAAAACTATATTGCGCAAGGCGCCTTTATCTTGTGAATTATTTCTACATATATTTGTGCACACCACTATTTTACATTAATATTTATATAAAATTATTATAGTATATTTTGTCAGATGATTATGGGTGAATTGCATTAAAAACAATTGTTTGTATTTTCGTTTATTTAAATTAATTACGCAGTTATCAATTATATGTTTTTACCAGATTTCTGATTATTTGGCGATATATATGCACACATAATATGTATAATTTAATATGTGAACGAAATAAATAAAAAGTTATACCTTAAACTCATAAAAAAGTGTAATATTAAATTATTTTTAAGGTGTGTCATGTGGATCTAATGTATATTATTATACAAATATATTTAATATGGTCAATGATGTTGTACATATATATCCATAAATAATGAACATTTTTATCTTATTCTTTCGTTATTAAGTAATACTTGCATCCCATGAAAATATAATGTTTTTTTTTTGTTTCTTAAATTCTTTAAATATTTTTAATCAACACAATTTTAATTTAACATTTTTATTACTAAAACGATCAAATGAATGAATTATAAGTACATAAATGTTTATGAATGAAATATATGTACATAAATGTTTATGAATGAAATATATGTATATAAATGTTTATGAATGAAATATAAGCACATACATGTTTAACTATATAGTAACTGTTCAATACAATTTTCATATGTATAAACTCGTTACAACTTTTTATTTTTAGGTCATTTCCATAATCTGCATAGCTGTCTGGGCGATCAACATCGGGCACTTCAACGATCCTGCACACGGGGGCTCCTGGATGCGCGGAGCCATCTACTACTTCAAGATTGCCGTCGCGCTGGCCGTGGCTGCCATCCCCGAGGGTCTCCCAGCAGTCATCACGACCTGTCTTGCCTTGGGCACGCGCCGAATGGCCAAGAAGAACGCCATTGTTCGCTCTCTGCCCAGTGTGGAGACGTTAGGATGCACCAGCGTCATCTGCTCGGACAAGACGGGAACGCTGACGACCAATCAGATGTCAGTATGCAGGATGATGATCTTCTCCAAGGCGGAGGAGAAGGAGATTGAAACTCACCAGTTTGAGATTACCGGTTCAAAATACGCTCCTGAGGGTGAAGTGTAAGTTATAGCTTATATCAGCATTGGCGCAAAAAACTATTAAAACAAAATATATAATTATTGGATGTTGCAATGAATCTGAATATTGTAAATTATCTTAAAATATTGTGTTATGATCGGTAGATAAAATAATACAGTAAAAAATACTATTGGATCTCTAAATTAAAAAAAAAAATTTCTGGGTTCGTATACGAATATTTTGTGTTTTACATTAGTTTTAAATACACACTATTCTAAACTATTTAATATTTAATTTAAATATTGACATGACAAATGCCCTAATACGCATACATGACATTTTCTCGGACGGCTTCATCACGTAATATATATACATCTGTAATTATGTAACTATCTCTAGATTCCTTAACGGCCAACGAGTACGCACGTCGGAATACGAAGGTCTCGTGGAGCTAGCCCATATCTGCGCCGTGTGCAACGACTCAGCCATCGACTTCAATGACAGCAAAGGAGTGTACGAGAAGGTTGGGGAGGCCACTGAAACAGCGTTGTCATGTCTGGTCGAGAAGATGAATGTGTACAACACGAACAAGATGGGACTCTCCAAGAAGGATCTCGCTATGGTCTGCAACCAGCACATCACGGTAAGTCCGGCGGTTACCGCCGAAGCCATAGAGAGGGAGGAGAAAAAAAGAAAAAAAGGGGGAAGGGCATGGAAAAGAGAAGAAAAAATG
>JAUZND010056498.1:0-18739 GCA_034780555.1 Coelogynopora nodosa
TCAGCCATGAGCTCTGTCACCGTTGTCAGTTGCCTCCTCTCGATTTTCTTTTTCACGATCTCCCACAAATTTTCGATGATGTTTAAATCAGGGCTGTTCCCTGGCCAATCCAGAAGTTGAACACCGTTGTCGTTGAACCACTTCAGTGATGCCTTTGACCTGTGGCATGGTGCACTGTCCTGTTGAAAGACTGTGCATCCCGAAATGTTCATGAACATGGCGAGTTTTTCTTCCAGGATCTGGATGTAGCGAACATAATTCATTTTCTCGTTTTTTTCTAGGAAAGTAAGGGCCCCGCGTCCGTGATGACTGAAACAACCCCAGATCATGATCGATGGGAGGTGCTTGACAGTACGAGTCATATATTTGGGGTCACACGGGTTGCTTCCGCTCGGGCGTTGGACATACTGGCTAGTGTTATGAAACAGTTGGAATGAACTTTCATCACTGAAAGGGACCATTTTCCATTCTTCGACACCTCAATCTCGGGAACTGTTGGCAGAATGCCAACCGTTTTTGTCGCATCCTTTGATTGAGGAGAGATTTCTGAAGAGGTTTTCGTGCGGGAGATGCAAAAGATGATTGCAAGCGCCTCTTGATTGTTGTTAGCGAAACGTTCTGTCCAAGACTGTTTAATTCTTCCTTGATTTCAGGAGCTGTTTCAAAAGACTCCACTTACCTACTGCTACACATAAGATGTATCTATATCGTTTAATGTCTAATAGATTAGCTTACAACCCAGTTATGTACGGATAGGCGCAAATTCATTATATTATGTTTGTAGAGAAGTAAAAATCAATTTTTTTCCTAATTATGCAATATCTTTAATAATGAATATAAATGTCTTGCCTTTATGGAAAATGAACTCAAATTTATTTTAAAATCATTAGAAAAACTCGCAATCTACATATCAAGCATAAAAAATACACTTAAATAAGAATTTGAAATAGTATATTACAATATATAAAAACGGGAAAAAAACGAGGGAAAATAACGGAAATTTCATCGATGGTGCAATACTTTTGGCGGCCACTGTATTGTATACATCATAATTTGTAGTCCATTTTGACATTTATTTTTATTAATATAAAATGTTGTCTTTTAGTCATAGAATGGCTCATAGACTTATGTTGTAGACTGTAAATATTATAATTATGTAACGTCCCTCAGAATTAATGTTTGCAGATATTTTCGGATTTTCCTAAAATTGCCGTTTTTGAAACATAGATTGTAAAAAATTAATTCAATGAGATCATTGTTGCAATAATGACAAAATTATAAAATTAATATGCAAAGGTTATAAAATTATAGTAATAAAAGTAATATTAAATTAAATATATAATAACTGTTTAGTTTAATAAACATTATACAAAGATTGAAACGTTTGTTAAATTACGGTATTTTATTAAAAAAATTGTAATTTATTTTGTCTACAACATAATAAGTATTTTTCATTAGGTGACTCAGTAAAAAGATTTTTTTTGTTAGAAATGAGCACATCAAGCAGAGGCATCAGTTTACAGTGCCATATAGAAACTCAAAGAATGGGAGCTCATAACATGACTGGAACACAAACATCGAGAGAACTCGTTAATTCTAAATCACACAAGACACTCAAAACTAATTCTCCGTTGTGTTCATGTCCTAGCATTGTTCATGGGACTCACGACTTTATTGTTATGGGGGATATTGCAAGACTGAGAGAGTCAATATTGTTCTTTTACACCAATTCCCATACTCTGCATTAAAAAAGAGAGTTCTTGTCCTTGATAAACCACACAACCAACCGGTGCTATAATCCCAGCATTTAAATTCGGTCAACTTCTTTTGTTTTTCGGAAATTACTTCTGCAGTTTGTTTAAATAACTATAATATAGTTGACTAACAAAATATCTGACTCATATTGCATTTGTCAACTTAAAAATGTGCGTGTTTATACTTTTAACAGATTTTCGAACACTACACTCGCTACCAAATTACCCTGTGCACAGTCAAATGCTAAGCAGAAAAAATATCGAAGTGATTATATAGGTTTGTGCATTTAACTATACACGCGCGCAAATGTATAAGCTAAGGAAATACCCGACTATAGTAAATTAAGTATAAATGTGCGCGTTGGGAGAAAAACCAGTCCTGCAGTCATCAAAATATTTATCAAAAATGACATTCAAGTTAAACAAGCGAGTATAATCGTTGTGCTAAATTAGACATGTTTATCAGTAAACTGGTTTCTATAATGCACAAAAACAGAAGCAATATAAAAATAGTCAAACTTGTATCCCAAAACTATGACCGTCTTAATTATTTATCTTAAAAATAATTGAATGAAAAATGAGCCGTAGATTCACGTAATAAATTACAATTGAAAGAATGATTTTAAAATAATTAAAGAAGCTTAGCATATGATTTAATTATAGACTATAATATTGACTCTTAATCTGGAAATTTACTATCCGAAAAGAAGAAATGTGTTTCTTTATTTTTTATTTATTTCACTTACGATACGCATATATTTGCGTAATTTCTGGTATACTTATGTGTATTAATTAATAAAATTAAAAAGTGATAATAATGTTGCATATATACTAGTCTTGATAAGTAGATAATATTTCAAAATCTTTAGTTCACAAAATATCAGAATTATACAGTTGAAACATTATCCATGATCAAGCTATTGATTGGGCCTATTTCTACATTCCGTATGAGTAAATGTTGACTATTTTGAAAATTGTTAACAATTGCATTAAGTTTAAAAAAAATACAAACACTAAAAGCGAATTATTTTTTTTTATACTAAAAATACATAATCTATTTTAAAATAAATAAACACTGATATTAAAGAAAAAGAAGCCATAACTTTTGAAGACAGCCTTACGAAAAAACTATAAATTTATATTACTTTTTACTATTACTATTTAAAATAATAGAGTCTAAGACTAGACTAATTCCTTATTATAACTAACCCAGATCTTCGGAAGAAGTGCGGATCACAGAAAAGCGTTTGATGTAATCATGCGAAAAATCGTACGTGCGGTTTAATGGTTTGTACGAAAGTGGTCATAAAGAAAGCCATCTTATACTATAATAATTACGGTCACTTAAGTTCCGAAACTGTCATAGAAAAGAGACAAAAGAAATCGGGTCGATTAGGTTAATATTTCAAATTGCATCATGAGACAAATAGGAAATGACCACAACAAAATTATTAGTAGACCTAATTTTTCTGTAGAAATAACTTTTTTGTTTATATACCGTATATAAAAACAAGGAACAAAATATTTTTGATTTACATCTGGAAAAGATGTGATTTCAATTAAAATGAAAAAATAGTTTCTATACTAGAATGGATGCAATACGTACGCCGTTGTATCGGATGTTAGAGGATAAAAAGGTGATGAAAATACTTAAAGAAAATGAATTTAAAAAGGTTCAATAATTAATAAAGGTCCAGAGATCAGTGCGAGTGAGATTGACATATTTGATAGAAAAAGGTAAAAAGGTAGCAAGAACCCCCATTCTTAGGAACTAAAGGAATCTATGAAAAAGATTATAATAACGTGAATATATAATAAACTAAAATTAAAATCATAAACAATTAAACAAAAAGAGTAATTAAATTGTTAATAGGCTACTTTCTATATTAATAAACATGTTAAATGAACATTATATGGATTGAGCCTAACTACTTTACCATAAAATATGCTTTTAATAAAACGAATTATATCAATTGAATGCATATTAAAACCATTCCACTAGCTACGTATTTTGGCAAACAAAAATACATATTCTCTAGAAAAACAAGTATAATTTAATTTACTTACCACAGCTAGTAAATAATGACGTTACTAATAACACCGAAATAACTCCGACTTGTTGTAGTTGTGGCGATTTTCCCATGATGAACAGTATTTTATTAGAACCAGTTTTATTTGATTCATGAAATCCAAAGTCTTAACATTTTATGACGACAAGCCAAATCATAGTTACACAAGTAATTGTTTAAAATATTCCAGATTAGTGAATTTTGTCACTTAACGTCAATTAAAAGGGGATAACTACAATAATCGATAGTGGCCACACACGACTAGGCCAAACAAACTAAAAACATGCGTTCTTTCTATCCAATTACTTTATGCTGGATTTTGTAAACCTAAAATATAACTGGAATTCCCTTATAATCAACCAATCAGAAGGCAGTAATTACTATTGCTCTGTCTATTTTCCAATCGATGACCAATTAAAATAAGGACAACATATACTCTTTAAAATATGATAAGATATTGTGCTGGGCTTCTAAGGTTTATCGCAGTGGGTGAGGCAGTGTGAAAAATTAATATAACAGAAATAAAACTAACTAGAATAGTTACTAACAGAATATTTACTAAATTTAAATACAACTAACACTACAAATATTCAGCTGGGACGGATGTTGGGGAGGCGCGCGCCCTCCCCCCCATCTGAGTCCTAAGCAAAGATTTTTTACCCTTAAATTTTCCAATATATTAATATGGACAAGCAATGCAGTGCCCATACATAAGTGCCTGTCTTAATTATTATATTTTTTTCATTTATTGGTGGACTTTTTAAAGTGCAATGTCTGTAGCCTACATGTGGTCAATAGGAAATTATCTTGTATAATTAGTCAATAAAACAAATGAAAAAATAATAATAAATATTTTTTGTTTGTGTAAGTATAATCTTTCATTTCTTAAAGACGAAATAGTAAATCTCCCCCTCTCACTGACAACACCCCACCTACATAAGTATAACTACGTACATTAAGCATTATCCGGTTCAAATTTTAATATAACAAATCCGACGACTCTGCCCCCGAAACACCCCAACAGGGGCTCCACCCAATGCCCCCTGACCCGACTAGGGGATGCCCCCTGGACCCCTTTTTTGTTGAATCCAGATGTGTCACTGACGACAACCCTGTCTACAAAAACCTAGATCCACCCCTATATAGTGAATCAAAACAAGCAATGAAAGCATGTAATGAAAGCATGTAAAGCATAATTGTTGCCTAGAAATACAAAAAAATGCTAGTAGTCTAAGTCTTGATTGTAAGGGTTGGAAGCCCTTTTCAAAGTTTTAATATAATAATTGAAGCAATACAAACGTTTTAATATAACAAAATGACTGTAACTATACTAACTAGGAGTTTCCAACAAGGAACACAAAATATTATTTAATCGCCAATCTACATTTTTTGGTCCACCACATGACATGGTTACAATATTGCATCCAGGGACGCACCACATCAAAGGGGGGTCGTAGAAGACATAAATTTTGACCTGTGTGAATATAATGTACTTTAAGAGAATACATTATTGCTGATGTTATATTTGACGGAGGGTTTCTTTGAGAAAACATTAATTATTATTATCAAAAAGTATGCGCTTCAAAGTTATGTATCAAAGTTTGGAGGGTCACTTATAGGCTACTGTATTCTTCAGCTAAATAGACAAACTAAAAATCATCTCAGTATATGAAGCAAAGAGAATCCTCACTAGAACTTTATAACCAGGTCATTCGTAGTATAGGAAGGGTTGATTCTGGCTTACCACTTGACCTTTTGACCTTTGACCTTAACGTTGTCATTTTCTTATTTATTTTCAATTTTATTTTATTGTACTAAAATATTCCTGTTGAAATATGCTAGTCACATTCGTAGTTTAAGAAATATTTCATCCGAATTTTAAACTTTAAATTTTACAAAGCTCAACATCAGATCCGGGATTTTATAAAAGGAGCACCATTCAAAAAGTGCACAATAAAAATTGTATATATTTGATTTTTTTAACATATTAAAATTTGAAACAATCGGTCTTGCTGATATAGTTCAAAAGTTCGGATATATGCTAATGTAGTTAATTAAAATGATATAAAGTTAATAAATTGGCTATACCAGCTATTCAGTATCACAAAAATATTACTTACATCTATTTTCAAATATTTACAAAATCGTTACACTTGATAACTCACTGACTTTGAAATGAAATGTACAAATGTACATGCTATAGGTATCGCTGTAAACGAAACATATTCAGTAAAAGGGTTAATAAGTAACATACATTTCTGATCTCTGTTACCAAACATATCAATAATTTTATCATAAACAAGGATAAGTTTTGTCTTTATAAAAAAACATTAGCACAATTATAGCATGCAGGCGAAATTCTGTCCAAGTTGATCTTTGTAATGTTTTCACCTATTTTCAATGAGAAATAGACAATTTCTATACTACTGCACATGTGGCTGCACATCACTTGCAAAACACTCTAATAATAATAAAATTAATAATTTAGAAATCTCCTGAGTATAGGATAAAAACACAATTTGTGCAAATGTTGCAATTACAGTTACTGTTCCATTTTATTGAAGTTGGAATGAAATTCCTTCTCGGCGTACTCTCTAACGCCATTCAGGACGTCTACCACACTGTATATATTATTGTAACTGCCTGCACACTTTTTTCATCTACATGCATAGAAATATAAGTAGGTAGAAGCGGCATGCCTGCAGTGCCTTTTCTGCATATGCCTTTTCTGTGCATATTGATTGGAATTCCAATGACTGGATAGATTTAAATCTATTTATAGCGCACGTTGAAAATGAATGCAATAAAATTAAATGACAAGACAATTGTTTTTATAACACACCGTACTCCTACAAATTAACATGTAATAATGTATACATGTATACACTAAACCTTGTGATGAGATGGCTAACTGCTTTGATTACAGCAAAGATTACAGTGGAAAGATATGTGACGGAAGTGGACGATTGTTGTTGTACTGCCGTCCAGCTGCATCTGTAATGGATTTTATATCCCGATCCATATTTTCCTTTATTGAGAGCATTTGATGCATTATGAAAAAATCGAACTTTGGAATTGTTAGATTTTATTTGACAATAGGAAGAAACTAACATTGACTAAAGTTCGTATTTATCCATGTATGGCAAGGACTTAAAAGTGCCATGCATATAATGGAAAGTACACTTTTTTAAAACGGGTAGCCGTCAAAAAATAGGGAAGGGAGGCCCTTGCCACCCTGTAACCGCCATTGAAGCTTATTTGATAAAAAAAGTTAACACGTACATCATGGATATTGTTGTGGGGGCTGACGTGTACAACTCTCCCCTAATTAAGACATATCACCCTGCAACTGTTCAAAAATGATCAATCCGATGAATCTGAAATTTGAAGCAATATATTACAAAAAAAATTAATGGAGACATTTTGACATTAAAAAATTGTCTGCACCGAAATAAAATTTTAAAAAATATATTATTAATTTTTTGCATCAACTTATTTTTATATTATTATTGTGAAACATATAAATTTATTTTGTACAAATATATATTTTTTAATATAGTCTGCACACTGATTTCAGTATCGAATGAAAAATAAAAATATAATTTTCGCCATAAAAAATCTGCAGAAAGAAAAAATTATTATATTGTATATTCAAAATGTGTGTGATTAGATACACCATATTTGAGCATTGAGAAAATTGTTGACTAAATTTCTAGCATTTTATTCAGTTCATACCAGCACCAACAAGGTATTTTAATAATTTTTAATTGATATCCTCACCTAGCAACATAATATCAACCTATGAAACTAGTAACATATCAACCTAACAATCCGACAACATCAATTAATATATCCTATTCTAACCATTTTATCCAAACAATATTTCACATAAAGCTCTAACAATATAGGATTCATGTGAAATATTATTTTTAGTAAAAAAATAAAGTAGTCTATATATAACTATAGTTTCATTCAAATAATTAATTATAATCCACAAATATAAAAAAAAGGATTTACCAGAAGCACAACATCTGAAACCTTGTATTTTACATGGTGTGCGACCAGACCTAATTTGGTGACACGTTGGAAAATATGTTCTTTGTGCTGTACATTACATTGAAACATAGATATACAGTAGTTACAACTATTTTAATGATACATTGATTTATTGATTATGTTTTAAATAATGCGTTTTATAGAAATAAAATATGTCAACAAAAGGGGGATTCTAGGTATTAAAGTAAAATGTATAAATTATTGTTTGCATGCATGTGTAATTATTTGCAACGTCTTTAAAATATTTTTTGCTAATATAAATAATCATGATTTCTCGTTATAATAGTCATTATCATATATAACTACATATATATATATATAGGCCTATATATATATATAATATTGGATATTTTCAGAATTTAAAAGTAAATATGAAAGATTAATACAGAGAAAGAAATTTGTGTAATCACTATTCAAAACATATTATATAATTTCTATATTGAGAAAGATACATATTTCCGTTATTTTTCAATTGCATACTGTACCGATAAAGTAATAATACAAAATAAGTTGAAAAAGAGTGTATTTAGCATTGAGAAGGAAAAAGACAAATTAGTATAAATCGCGAAGAAAGGGCACATAAGTATTTAGAATTTAATGGTTTCATTAATATTTTGAAGAAATAGAGCATCTTATTATTATGATGTAAAAGACCAAACATATGGAGAGGAAATAGTACACATTAATCACTATAATGAAAAGGAATAGGGCACATCAGTAGTATTTAAAAAGAATAGGGCACATCAGTAGTATTTAAAAAGAATAGGGCACATCAGTAGTATTTAAAAAGAATAGAGCACATCAGTAGTATTTAAAAAGAATAGGGCATATCAGTAGTATGTAAGGTAGACTTCTAGTCCGTTTTAACATTTGACTTTTGACCTTTGACCATATTATTGATAACCATGCCCCCCCTGTCAATGTCGTTTCCGGGTAAATGAAGCAGGGGATTTCAAATTTTAAGATCCTGAAGACAATCAGAATCGATTATTTGTTTTTTTATTGCTATAGCTTATTATTGGTCGATTAAAACAAGGTCAAAGTCGCTTCCAATTCATTAAAGGTCCCTGAGTTTCGATTTTTCTGATTAAAAATTGATCAGAGGTAGGCTACTCTATTGGTAGTAATCGATCATTCAAGCACAATTGGAGATTTTTTGGATTTACATAATGTTATGAGGGTCCACTTTTGTTAAATAATTCTTACTATAAGTATTTTTATCCATACAATAAGTATTTTTATGCATACTATAAGTATTTTTATCCATACAATAAGTATTCTGCTATAAGTATACGTATATTATAAGTATATTATTAAATATTTTCTAGCTGTAGCATGTTATCCATAAGTTGGAAAATGTATTCATTAAATCATTTATTTCTGCCGATGAGTCATGTTACTCTTTTTAGCCCACTATAAGTATACGTTTATAATTAGCATACTACTAAAACTTTACTAACAGTAACACGTCACTCATAAAGTTGAAAAAGTAAAAAGATAAACTCCTAAATCCCTAAACTCCAAAAGTTTATTATCCTAAACTCCTAAAATATATCCCCTTTATTTGAATCATGAATTCATTAGTCTATAAATCATCAGAAACATCCATCTGCAAATGAGATTGCGCTTTATTTTTCGCATCATATTTTACAACACCTGCGAAACGAATGCCACATTACTATAT
The DNA here is from genome assembly GCA_034780555.1 of Coelogynopora nodosa. Lineage (NCBI taxonomy): Eukaryota > Metazoa > Platyhelminthes > Proseriata > Coelogynoporidae > Coelogynopora > Coelogynopora nodosa. The sequence continues at coordinate 9,564 of JAUZND010056498.1, forward strand.
TAATAATGAAAAGAGTACATCAGTACTGAGAAGGAAAAGTACATGTTACATTTACATTCATAAAGAAAAAAATGGGTAGATTGGTTAAGTATTAACTAATGTTCTCATGAAAAAGGACCTTTTATCATTTAAAGGGACATTTTCCACAAATAAAAAGGCACAAAAATTCAATGGGGTGCAATTCAATTCACTGTGCACTCCTGACATTCCTCCCCGAGTACCACCTATGCGCTGAATTTCAAAATCAGAAATGACTTATCACGTCATAAGCCCGCCTTTCAATCGCATGGTGTACCGAAAGACTTACCAAATGAAAAAGATTATAATATACATTATGTTATACCTTCAATATAATTATATATCAACTTACATGCGTGAACCTGCGCATGGGATGGACATTTGTTAGTATATTTATGAGTCTCTATTTCTTTGATCGCCGATTAAATTTTAACACATAAATTCATTCTTCTAAATGCAATTTACAGTTAACCGATTTCTAGACCTATACATACACGTATTGCGCAAACCCTGTGTATCATATAACGAGTTATTTTTATTGGACTCTGTACGTAAAATAATCGAATTTTTGTGCAGACAGAAGGCGGATTCGTTTTGCGGTGATTGGTTTCCGAATTCAATAATTATTTATTTATTGTATGGTATAATGGTATATGACGCATATTCCGAGAAGCTTGCCCGATTTGTAACAAAACCGATTAGGTATGATACCTACGAGCTTACAAGGCTATTTTTGTCAAAATTTTGTGTCATATTATATTGTATATAATTGATAACATTATAGTGCAGACGCGATGTACACAAAATATACACCGTAAAGTAAGGCACATGACAAGCTAACTATATTATAATATATGCGAATATTTGTAAGTGCATAAATTAAATTTAGCTGATATAATATGTAAATAACTATATGCATCATCTCAAAGGAGAATTATGTAAATAAAACATGAAAACGGTCACAACAAACATTTTCTTAAACTATTATGTCTACATAAAATCAATATACGTTACACCCATCAACGTATTAAATCTGTTTAATTACTTACCCGTTTATATTTTGATTTTGATTTTAATTGTATAGGTATTGGAATAAAATATATTTAATGTAATATACATAGACATCGTAACTAACTGCTACAATATATAATATACAATGTGAAATAAATATAACCCTAATAATGTTAAAAGAAAAAGCTAAAGAAACCTAACCTTACGAATCTGCCATAGATAGGTATAGAATAGAACTAACAATATATACCAATTCCATATACCAATACCAATATACCATTTAGCAAACTTTTAACTGAAATCCGATGTATTTGCTCCAGACAATTTTAAATATTGACATGGATACCATGATGGAGAACTCGTAGTTAATCAAATATATTAGCATAGTACCTTTATATTTTTGCATTGTATATTTTATATTTCATATGAAATAATATAAAATATAAAATATAAAATATAAATTATAAAATATAAAATATGCAATGTGCAATATAAATTATAAAATATAAAATATGCAATGTACAATATAAATTATAAAATATGCAATTTACAATATACAATATATAATATAACATTTTAAAGAAAGAGTTTTTTCAGACACATAATACGTCGTGCAGGTTTCTACAAAAGGATAATTCAAGCGTTAGTGGAAGTCAAAAGAAGAACAGGACGTCTTGCAAAGTCGTGGACGGAAGACATCGTGAAGAGGGCCAACAAAGAACTAGCGGCAGCATCAAGAAGGGCGGAGTACCGAATGAAGTGGCATGAGATCGTGAATGTCCACTGCAGCGCGATTCGCTCAATCGCCACTGGACTTTAGATGATGATTATGATGTTTTGTATACATAAATTGTCAATTACCAATTATCTGCTGATTCCCCTCTAAAACCAATATATCTAATTTTGTCTTGTGTATTTCTTGTTAAACCGAAACCTATCTGTTGTTCCAACCAACTATGCCTTTTAGAAATATTCTTACGCATTAAGTGTAAATAAAATATCAAATAATATATCAAATGGCATTAATGCAATGGCAATATTTATAAATGAGCTAATTAAATATAAGCTTAATGTATATGATGTTCTGTTTATAAGTAATATAGTAGTAGTCTATTGTATGTAGAATGTTTGTGTTTTTTATACTAGTAAAGTAGTTTACGATTATATTCTTAAAAATCTAAATGAAATCGTTCTACAAACCTACTTAGTCGTTGGTACATAAAACATGTTTTGTTGTACATTAAATTAATATTATAAAAAATGAATATATATAAAATATTTCCAAAAATTAAATTGCATCATCCAACGATATTTAAATGTAATGTTTAATTTGGAATAATGATTTTTTTAAAGTGGTCCTTTCTTCTGAGTAGGTCTGTTAATCTTCTTTGTTCGCTCTTGCACATATTATGGCACCGAGTGTGAGAATGAAATCTTCTCGTAGAATTATGAAACACAGCTGGTACCGTCCATGCTGGACAAACAGAACAGTCGGTGACAGAATCAACACAGCCTAAACTATTTCAGTCGCTGCTACGGGGTTGTTTGCTTGAGGGGTCGTTTATCAATTACTCAGGTTGATCACAGTTGGAACAACTTAATATTTATTTGAACAATATTTGGAGCGAAAACGAGTTATGATTCTGTGTAATTGTAATAATACAATATATATATATATAATATATAATAAACATAAATTATTATAATTATTATAATATTGCGCAAACAAAAATTATACATGTAAAAAATCATAAATACTAATTTAATCTTATAATCATTCAATTATTGTACCAATAATTCTTAGGAATTATGAAAATTATATTGCATTTATAAATTTCATCATTTCAATGTGTTTTATTAACTTTTTTAAATATTAACATTTCAAAATATACTAATTGAAAACAGCAAAAATGTATTCTATGCGTAATATAATGGATATAATATATTATGTAGATATACATATATAACAATATATTGTATATACCTCGTCTCTATATAGCTGGATATCGACAGCCTAAGCCTATATATTATAACTGTAATTTGTTCATATTTTACCACATGTTCTCCCAGTAATTCAAACGGATTAAGTGCATCGACCATGAAATTATATGTCAACAAAGAAATATATGATACATTATTTGATGCATGGTTTTAATCGGTCGCGACCATCGGTAATATATTTCAAAAAAGGAGAGAAAGGTTCTTGTCTTTCGTTACTTTAGAGTCAAAACCAATTAATCTAGCACCTTGAAATTGTTTATACAAAGCAATAAAACCAATATATTATATTTGTAAAATTATTAAAACGCGTAAATAGTATTTGAAGAGTATTTGAATGATCAATATAATCAGTTCGCAACTTATACAATATGTATACGAACAATGGCAGTGTCATAACAAGCTATAACGAGGCATTCAGGCAGCTGCCTGATAAAATCAAAATACTGTGGCACCTTTTTCAGGAAAATGCACTTTTTGACAATTATTTGTGTGCACCTATGTATATCATTTATTGTATATATCGTCTAATGTGTATTGATTAATTTAGTAGGAATTCCCCCCTCTTCTCTCTGTTTTTTTAAATGCGCCTTTTTTTGAAAGTCTGCCTGATAAAAATTAAATCCTGGTTACGGCACTGAATGTACGATATACATTAATTACCATTATTTGGTCTTATTATATAGTGCAGTGGTGCAGAGATAAATAACTCAATTTACAATATATTTGCGTGATTATATCTCAATATGATCTCAATCTGATTGGTCACAAAATAAGTAATTAATGTATAGTGGATATATATATATATACATTACAGCTATAGAAAATGTACAAATAAATACACAAACAATTCTAAGTAAAATTCAATGATGTTTGGCAATTATACCTATAAAATAAATTAATTCTTAAGAATAAAAATGGATCTATATGTTAATATTTATGAATTAAGTTCACTAAAATTGTTAATTAATTACGGTTTCAATTAAATTTCAAAATATTTCAACGAAATTTTATTTTACTGTATGCGATTCATATATAAACTATGTAATGCTTATATATACATGTACATGGCCGGATCCAGTATGTACATAAATATGTACGCAAATATGTACGCCCTCCAGAAAGGGGGGCGTAGACTCCCCTTAAAACCCTCAACTGTATACCTGGCATCGATTATATGTTTCTTAGCCATAAAATAATCATTACCCCCTTTCAAAAATAGTCCCCCCTTGGATCCGGCCGTGATATATATATACATAAGTATGAATTTTTAAGCATTGTTAAAATCTTTAAAATGTTTGAGCTGGTTGTTTCACACAATGTGGAAAGTTTATAGTTTTGACCAACGCGAATCATTCGGGCAAAGAAGCAGATTAGGTCCCATTGTCTCTTTTGACTAAATATGCAGAGAAGCTTTTATGCGATAAATAACTAAATTAAGTGATGATTCACGTTATCTTGTATAGACGAAGTAACCATGATGTAGCCATGTTTAATTAAATCCAGTAAGCTTCGTGCTCTTTTTGGTTAATTAAATGACCAAGAGGGTGAAATTAAAGACTGACACGGAAGTGTATTATATACTAACTTACGATCATATCATTTTATACTCTTAACATATATATACAGTATATTAATATAATTATATTATTCTACAATAATTTGAAAAACCATAGTATTCGAAAAATGAAATAAGTGAATTGTATTTTGTACTAAGATTTTGTATTATATTTCGAAAACAAAGTAATTGAATTAGGACCATTATATAGAGGGTTCACACACTTTTTTCAAAATAAATTTTCATGACTTTGAATTGAATAAAATATCGAATAGCCTATTTTGTACAAAAAATCTGTCAATAAAAATGACTGCACACTATAACTGTATACATTATATTTTAATATATTCTTTATGTTTTTAATTTTTTAACAAATGACTTTCTCCACTATGCTTAAGGGTCGCACAATTACTAATTGAACCCTATTAATAGAATAGAGTAAACATAAATTACATTTTAGTGAAGGTGAAGATATGCTTTTATAGGGTAGAAAGATACTCAGTTTCAGAATTTCCTTGACGTTTTTTATTTTTTAAGAATTTCCATGCCTTTCAGCGACTTTTCGTTTTTTAATGATTTTTCATGTCTTTCAATGACTTTTCTTTGATTTCCAGGTTATAATATACTATTTCGGTTAGTAATTAATTAATAATTCAGCCATACAGACGCCATCAAACTTAATAAGACATAACAGATTTTTTTATAGACTCGTTTATTTGAACGAGATTATTTGTACTAGATTATTTGAAAATATTAATATTTTTTTGAAAATTTTGTCAAGCAAATCAAACCAATTCTTTTACCAAGGAAGATTGTATATACGCATCTATCATTCTTGTATATTTATACATAGAAAGACGTTACACAAATATATAATAATCACGCAATGAAATATTTCCATTACTATGTATAATATACAAAATCCTAATATATGCATATATACTGCATATTAACTGCATATATATATATGCAGTTAAACAATTATAAAATCATCATAATAAAATATATAAATTGTTTACAAAGAATTATTTTAATCCCTGCACATTTTTTATAATAATTATTGTAGAATGCGCACATGTGTAAATATTAAAAAAAAAACTATAATGAAAACTTCATATATAATTTATAATATTTTTATAATGGTTTTTAAATTTCTTTGAATTAAGAGTCAAACATAGATAATCTATATTATAGCTATTATATGATTTTTAAAAGTTGAGATAGTATCTTTATATTAGAATCTATATATTTTAAATATATGCATTTGGGATTAGTTTACGTCTAAACATATTTTCGTTTCACTATATGTTATCAAAAACCCCATGTTATTTGATACATTAGCTCATATATATATATATATATATATATATATATATATATATATATTCAACAATAATTCAACAAAAAACTTCCAACGTAAAATTACCAATTGAGGGTTGTATATATAGGCATACCTTACATGTATATTTTTGCAAATGTATAGATTATTCTCTATAGAGCATATATATCAATATAGAGTATAATACATACATTTGTAAAAATATACAATAGACCAACATATTAGGCCTAATTATAATTAGTTATTTAACGATGTTGTATAAAATTTGATGTTTGATAGTTTTGAAACACCCCTAAATTAATATGTTATCTCTCTTTCTGCATTTTATGTATTTAAATAAAAATTCTGTTTAAAAATTATAATTAAAATATTTTAAATTTATAATTAGTATATATACTATATAAAAATTATATATATTATATTTTTATATATATTAAAAATTATAATTAAAATATATTAAAAAATATGATTAAAATATATTAAAAATTATAATTAAAATATATTAAAAAATATGATTAAAATATATTAAAAATGTTAATTAAAATATATAAAAAATTATGATTAAAATATATTAAAAATGTTAATTAAAATTCATTAAAAAACAATTTAGTTTTCTTCTATACAACTTGTATTTATATATGTAAATAATTAAAAACAATAAATATTAGTATGAACAAGTAATGCAGCTGAAGTGAGGACGAGAAGGCACAATACAACCATTTTAAAAAAGTGTGAAAATTTAAAAAAAATTAAAGTGAAGGGTTTTAATTTTTGCTTGATGCGGCCCAGTAACCTTTTAGGATGCTTACATATGATAAATTTATATTAAAATGTTAATTCAATAACATAATTTATACAGCGGTAAATCAACGCGTTTCCCAATAATAGGCAAACATATTGCATTTCATTTTCGATTTCCATAAATTTATAGATTGACAGTTTAATTCAAATTTGAATTGTCAAAATCACTGATTGAAATATTAATTTAGAAAATTACTTAAATGTCCTATGGCTATTTTCTTTGTAATATAATTTAAGATAACAACATTTAAATATATCCGCAGGCAAAAGATAGAACATTTTGAAGGTTAGATGTCATTTAGCTGACAATAATTTAATTAATTCTATCGAACATGTTCATCAACAACTTTTTACATATTACAACAATAAATTCTGAAGGAATAGCTGCCAATGCGATGACTAACGCATATATAGCTTTCAGATTGCTCCATTCGATTATATTAATTATACACGTGAATATTCGTCATGTTTGATATTCGATGTAGATGAACAATATTATTTTTTGTTTATAATCAACTCGATATCTCATTTTAACTTTAAAATGCATAAAAGAAAAGCAAGCCTTCTCTCGTATATAATATATCCTAGGTGAACAGCATAACGAAGGCAGGGTCATTAAAACGAAAAGCCTGTCTCGCTGAGATAATATTTGTCCAGTGAAGCTGTTCCGCTTGGCATGTTTACTTGAAGCAAATGGGCTCTGTGAACATGCGGAACTTTATCAAATATTTGTGAGTTTTGTAAAGCACACAGGGCACATTTTATTACGTGATCACTTTAATATATATATATATATTTCATTTATTGTTCAAGTTTTTATCGCTGACTTTTAATTTTTATATTAAGGTAAGACATTTCGTTCTTTTAAAATGTTGTTAGAAGATACAGTGAGTTATGGTACATATTTTTTAAACTTTTATCCCCTATATAGATCAGTTAACACTTATTCCCTATTAAGCGCACATTATCGCTTTCTATTTATGTGCCTTTTAAAAATTGTACGCATGTTATATTTAATTTTTTTTTAATTTAAATTTTATACTATAGATATTTAGTGCATAGTTTTTATGCTTAATAGTAACAATATATATAGAAATAAATAAATTTTTATTCTTAATTTTTTTTTTACTTATGTAGAAAAAATCCTAGCAATCTTATAATAAATTTCGCAATTGTACATTTAACAATAAATCTTCCAAATAGGATTGAAAGTTCCAAGATCGAAAGTTCCGAGATAAAAGATTATAGTTACCTATACGGATTATTACGAGCACGAATACTTGAACTTTATTTTTAAATATTTTCTTCAAATTCTGAAAAATTGGATCTATTCTATTATTAAGTGCAGTATTTTATTCAGTATAAAATCAGTCTTGAAATCAAGCATTCGCGGAAGGATCTCATTATGAGCATTCGCGGAAGCATCTCATTATAAGCAGCTCAGCTCAGCTAAGTTATATAATTTATGTAATGGATATTTAAATTATATTTAAAAACATTATTCGACATAACAAAGTATGGCCGAATACGAGAGTTTCTAACACGTGATCAACTCTTTGGATTATACATTAATAAGTCTTATAACAGGGAACAACATGTTATGTTAATATTATACTTACAGAATGTATTAATTTAATAATGTTATTATAATTATATTAATAACAAATAAAAAAAATCAAATAATACATAAAAATATGCATATATATTTTTTCCTACTATTTATACTTTGTAGTAGTAGTAAAATAAGTCATAACTTTTTATTTACCCTTCATTATTTAATGGCGTTAACAATGAATTCGATACCAAACTACTGGAATAGATTAAACTTTTTTATTCAACATGACGTAACAAAAAAATAACATTTACAAATATGGTCACTTTCAATTACTTTGTTTTAATTATTTATTTGATTTTTAACTTAATAAAATCTTTTTAATTATTCATTTGTTGTAAAAAAAATGTAATTTCGCAACATCGGATACAAAAATATGACAACTAACAAGTTACATTGCACCAGTCAGGTTACTGACCAAGTCATAGTGTGCAATCGAAGCTTCTTCATGTTACAAATAGCATTATCTCAAGAATTGTGCCACCATTTCTGTGGTATTTGTCTGCAGGTTTCGATACAAAAAATCTCCTATTACTCAGGCGCGGATCTAGGCCGTCTTCCAGGGCTTCCGGAAGACGGTCAGAATTTTAGGACAAACATTTTTTTAAACTTATATTCATAAATAATCTTAAATATGCAATAATTTTTTAGAATTTTATAACTAATTTTTTTTGAAAAAATCAATACCAAAACTGGTGGGGTGGTATACACTTTCGGTTTAAATGTCTTTGTTCTAAGGTCATAGTAGATCACAGGGGGGTATAATATAAGGATTTCCATTACTACATTATTAATCTAAGATGATTATATTAAACCAATTTTATACATTTAACGTTTTG
>JAUZND010056509.1:0-18738 GCA_034780555.1 Coelogynopora nodosa
ATTAGTGGGAAACGAACTTGATTTTGTTCAAATCGGCCAATAGGAAGCCATAATAGCCCAAAAACTCATACTCGGTTATGATTGGCTGAACATGTCCACAATTCAAATTTTAGAAATAGATTTTTTTTCTTTTCTTTTTAAATTTAAAAAAAAAATTAAAAATTTTTTTTTTTTTAATTTAAAAAAATTAATATTTTTTTTTTGAAAAATAATTTTATACATATTGTTGGTTGAATAAAATTTAAAAATAATAAAACAAGTTTATGCATATTTCCGAATAATGAATTCATGATAAAATAAAATAATAAGTCACGTAGTAGCATCACCAAAGTGGTAGTAGTAAATAAAGTATTAGCAAAGTAAAAGTAAATAAAGTAGTGGTAATTAATGAGAGCAGAGCGCACAAATACGACCGGTTCGTGTCAAGAGCTTGGATCAGAATGAATTTAAACAGTGAAGTCGTCTCTATTTATACAACAAAACAAAAAAAGGGGGGAGGGTCATGATCTATTTGTAGCCTAATCTATATCTAATCTAATTTAATGTATTTATAGGTGAGCCAGAATCCACTCTTCCTATACTACTTAAATTTTTAAAAAATCCACTTGTATTTTAAGAACAAGTTTATTGTAAATTCAAATTGCTACCGATAATGGTATTTAAAATATACAAAACTGTAGAAAATATTTGTCTCGTTAACCTCAAATATTTGACAAACTAAATCAATTTATAATGAAAGTAAAGTAAATACTTTAACAGATCAATAATCAATGTCATAGCGCTTTTGATTTATTTGAATATATATTTTTGATGTTTATGTTTTTTTACAAATAGAGTACTATCTATTTAAAAATAAAGTAACACACGTTAAAAAATGCAAATAATAAAACAGTCAATGATTAATACCGAATTTATTTCTCGCTATGCTTATTGAGTCGGTCTGCTGTAGAATTTTGAGATGCGATCTAACGCACTCTTTCATTCGCTGTTATTACCGTATGTTACCATTATAGCACTAAATTATATTTCACAATGATCTACTGAAGTATATTTATTAATACAATTGTCAAAATTTTCTGCATTATATTGTAAATTTTTATAAATTTTAACATACATTTCTCAAATTCAGATTTTGCGTCAATCTGCGAACGCTCGACCGACTTTCACTTTCCTACGTTAGAAGCTCAACTAGACAGTATAAGAAAAACTGTTCAAGAGGCTAAGTTGTCTGAAGGTATTGTTTTTTCATTATTTAATTGTTAAAATGTTATTCCTAGAATTATTGATTTCGCTGTTTACGAATAGGAAGGATTATGCGCAGTTAATCACTATAGAGTTGAATAATCAATGTTTAATACGTATGTAATTAGTGAATTAATTGTGTTTGAATTGCTATTATAATTGTATTTGGTCTACTTTATTATCTTTTTTATTATATCATATACTAATTGCATTTAATTAGAGTGGTTTGTGTCAAACTCGGGTGCCACATAGTTGAACTCATCAATCGAATTATAATCTTGATGATATCAACTATTTCAGCATGAGGACTGCTGTCTACCATATTACAATGAACTGTTGGAAGAATATTCGATTAAAGCTTTTCGACGTTAATTGACCAAGAATATAAGGATCTTAGTCTGTCTGATACAGAGTGAATAGATGTGCCGTCGACAACAAGAGGAGGCCAAATGTTTTGTGGCAAATGCTATTATTAGCTGTTGAAAGGAGGTGTTTATTACCATGACAACAAGAATGTTCATATCAGTTCTATCAAACCCTTTGTTGCTATCAATGGGCAGTAGAAGAGCTGTGATATGTTCATTTGTGTCTTTTGTTAAGAGAGTGCCTGCAAGTACAATTATAAAGCGCACTTTTGTCAATAAGATGAGCAATATAATATGATCGTTAGGATGCTTGGTAAAACTTCTGCATGAAAATTGCGAGTTAGAGCATTCAGACTAATATCGCTTTCGATTTTTACAATTTTTAAAATAATTTTTAATTTTAGAAGGTATCAATACATGTAACAAAAGTATACAAATCGTATACACCGCTAAACTACTCTCATTACCTCTTTCAAATTTATTTCTTTCTATATTTCGATTTAGTCGGCTTCAACATTTCTGCACAAATAATTTGGATAATTGATAAAAAAAAATTCTAAACAAAAGTTCCTTAATAGTTGTCTAGACACACTTTTTGTTTTAACTAAACACATTTAATAACTCAAAACTTGTTAAAGTAACAAAGGGCAATTGAATGTATATCACTGAAGTGCTTCAATAGTTTTTAAGTAATTAATTTTGTTATTGAAAACAATAGTTGTCTATACTTACTAGACACATAATATCACACATATTTTACATTTCTAATAATGAATTTAATTTTCTTATATTTTTTACCTGATAAGAAATATGTTAATGTAATTTATTTTCGCTTCAGTTAATAAACAAAGTTTCAATTTTCATATTAGTTGTAATACAGTTATGATTTACCAAACTTTGCAAAATCTGCATACTTAAAAATGAAAATAGAATTCGACAGATGTAATAATATTGAGTCATGATATAATCAAAACTGATACCTCTCCTTCTCACAGGACGATAATGCCACCCTATGTGATCAAAACAATTAATAATCTAGAAATCTGGGAAAGGTCAGTCCAAAATAGTTAATTTTCTGCTCTTCGCAAGCTTTGTCAACATTATATATTTAGGAACACCGCCAAATTGACAATGTAATTATTACTTATTTGTTTAGTATAATACAAGTATCTTGTTTGAGATGTCGTGTTTTACGAGCAAGTTGAAATAAATAATGTTATTTTTTAGGATAAAATCCTGAAATATTTTCTAAATAAAACAATACAAACTTATTTCATGACGTCATTTTCGTATCTACAATTAGTTAATTTTTAATAACGAAATATAGGATGCTGGTTTGAAATTGACACTACAATTATTAATGCTACTAGATTTTAACATTAAAAATGCTGGTATTCAATGGAACAGCGTTATATTGGGTTGACAATAAATTTTTATTAAAAAATATGCATTCTTACCTATCTATTCTTACACCTTTTACTGTATTAAAATATTAAGTAAAGCCACTGAAACCATAACAAGGGATTTCCTTGTAACGGTGTAATTTGATTAATTATATTTACTTCTATAATATTATGGAGTGATGTTTATCATATTGCTTAGTTACATGCAACTTTTATTCGTTAACCTTGACTGTGTTAATGGCGAACTCTGGGTATCGAAATTGTTCGAAAAATATTAATATTATAATCGAGATATATGTATCCCAAAACGACGAATACATTCATTATAAAATATGGATTAAGAGCTGAAATGTTTCTCGAATTTCTGATAAAATTTAAGAAAGTTTAAGAAAGGAAAGCTTTATATCTGAGAGATCAACTCCCTATGCAGAGATGTAGTAAGTAAATTACAATGACAAATATATGTAATAACGATCAGACATGCATTTATTTATTTATTTATTTAAATTGGCTTTGTTGTATATTCCCAAACATTTTTGTAGTATTTCAGCTTTCTTTCCTCTTTTTGTTTTACACTACGCTACATACAGGAATTTTACTTCTTCATTGAATATAATTTACTTTTAGTCTATATCAGTTTGTGTTATTCAATCTTTAGCAAATACAATTTGACTAATACATTAAAATTAATTTTTCGTTTTAATAAATATTGATAGAATATTCAATTTAAAATATATTATACAGTGAGCGTATATGCATAATTAAACCTTATTTTGTACAATTTACAGTAAATTAGGACTTGAAAATTGATTGACCTTTCGGTAAACGTTACCAAGCAGGTTTGTCACCCCTGACATCATAATATATAAATCAGCCGATACAGTATTAACATATTATTGTCCGACCAGATACTAATGATTAACTTGACCTATACCCGAATAAATATAACCAAGCGGAACCTGTCACCCCTGACAACAACAGATTCAGGTCAGCCGACCCCGGGTGACGTCTACGTGACGAAACACTCGACTCTAGCCGGCCACCAGATCGTGTTCCACCTGGTTGTGGACGAGTCGATCTACGAGGAGAACCTGCGCTACCCCTCACCGATCCATTCCGCTCTGCGCAACATCTTGCGCACCTGCTTCCTCTACGACATCACCACACTGTCCATACCGCTCCTGTTGACGCATACGATGCGCGAGGTGAGTATATCCTACCTGTAAAAAGACAATTTCAGCATTGTATGGAACCGGAATTACGATGATAAAATGGTCCATTTGTTATCTTATAAGTTTATCTGTTTTATTCACATAATGCCGGTTTGTATGCCGTATGCGATGCTGCCTTCGTGGCTTCGATTTAGTATTTTTTGACAATTACAATGTTTTATATGTTTTAACGATGCAATCGCAACCGTTTTGTCTAAAACTATTAGGCATCGGAGTTAATATTAAAATGATCAGAAATTAAAATTATTTAGAAATAGGAGAATGTGCGATTAGAATGTTGAAGTTATGTCGCGAAAATGAAAACATCATAATATAGCGTGAGTGAACGAGTATATATAATATACACCACTTTTGTAGTTACCTCTTTTAACGCTGTGTTCACTAAAAAATATTCTTCAGTATAAGCGTTACTCCAGATTAGATCGTTTAGCAGTTGTTGATATAGCGTTTTGTATTCACGATTCTTTGGAACTGTTTATAATTAAGTATATCAATATGTTGATTTCAACCAGACAGAAATATATCACCGACAGACAGAAAGTCCTCAATTTGGTTGGCGACTAAATTTTCGGAAACGTGTTATCGTTGGACATGTTTTTATAGTTAACTGGGGTGAAGAGGAAACTAAGAATCATCTGAGGGATATATAAATCAATGATTTGGCCTGACGTTTGAAGTTTGATTTAAAATTTACAATATAATAATTTAAATAGATTATTAAAAAATAAATCATTATTGTGTATGTAACAATTATTATCTTCGATTCTGGTAACGTTTTTTACAGGTTATTTTTTTATTATTATAAAATTTATTCAAATTAATTACATTGTTGTTTAAAATGATGCTAAACATACACACGATGATTTTTCAAAGTTACATTTTCAATGAATGCGGATCTATATTGCACAGCTTATATCTTTTAATTTAAAAAATTGGAAATACTGAAAAAAGTTTGACAGATAGGTTTCTATCAATATTAACAAACGTGTTACAGCATTTCTGAAATTCGGATTAATTTTTTTAACTGAAATGGGAATGTTGTAGGGTATATTGTATATTACATTTTATAAACATAGTTGTTTTGAACAAAATTGTGCAAAATTCAAGTTTATTTTCCAGCCTATGTTGTTTAACAGTTTCAACCATTTCTACCAGTTCTCTGTAATTAAATTTTTTTCCCCAAAAGATACTCAATAAATATAATTATCAATTTATCTGTTTTTAAAAAAGTTAGCTATTTCTGAATTATACATCAACAACTTTTTTTAATAGTTTTTTTTATAAAAAAGTAGTATAACACTTTTCGGAGCAGTTTTTCATTAGTTTTTGTAAAACACACATACATATTATAAGCCAATTTATACACCAATTTTGTAAAGAATATATTTTGAGCAATTAAATTAAAATATAATGTCGAACGTTTTTTTAATTTTTTGTTGGTTATATTAAAATAAAGATAAATAATAATTTCTATATATACAACTTAAAATAGGACTGGTTGAAATGGTTACTGTGAAGATTTTAGTATAAAGTATATATTAAAGAATTAAGAAATAATAATGTGAAATTAATTTATAAAATAATAAATATAATATTAAAAGTATAATAGTATAAAGTAAGCACTCGTATTTTGTAAAAATATTGAGATTTTCATATTGAGATTCCTTTCATAATATGTGATTATGTGGGACTTAATAATGGAGTTATTAAGTTATTAATGTTGGTAAATAGGTTACCTAAACAGAAACTTGTCGTGTTATAATATACAGTAATTACTAAATGAAATGTGTATCATACTTTTAATTTAATTCAATTGAGTTAATTAGAAAACACTAAACATTGAACATATTCATTATGAATTGTGTCTAAACTGTTTTCAAGTGATTACAAAAACTGTTAAATTAAGATGGATATTTATTTCCAAATGTTTTATTTTTAATAATTATTGTTTTACTAATAGTATTCTAATTCTTGGGACTGACCATAATATACTCAAAATTCACCAATTTGCTCGAGATTGCCACACAAACTTGGAAGATAGGAAAAGTTCCTCAATTTAGAAATGTGAATTCCTGATTAGTCCTTAAATATAGCCTTAATTGTAAAAATCCTAGAAAAGTCCCTCAAATTATGTTCAACCTAACTTTTGCCAGTGTTTTTCGCTGTATTTATTATATAAAATAATGTAAAACTGGATTTCGGATCTGTAAGAAATTATTTTTCACTGCGTGCAATTGTAACTCTTCGTTTACTGTATTATTTTGTCTCTATTACTTTGCCTATAATTAATATGACGGTACATACATTTTTTGTATGTAAGTGAGATGTTGCGTTCTAAAAAAACAGAAAAAAATTCAACAGCACAAAATTGAAACTAATTTAATATTTTGCATTAAAACTTGTTGCATATTTGTCTAATGTTGTACATTATTGTAATTTTTGAATACTTAGATAGACTATATAAACATTATATTTATTTGATGTATTTAATATACAAACATAATATGCATTACTTCATATCATATTACTGTTTATTTATGAAAATCCGAAAAAATCCATAAAAACGCTGGAAAGGGATTTCAACGAATGTGCGACAACTCTGTTATTTGAAAAGTAGAAAAGAACGCATATTTTGTAAATTTGTAGAAAAGAAAGCCTATTGAGCCAGTGATTACCCCCTCCGCTAGGAATAACACTATAGGGTAGTGACTGCTATTGATATTTTATTTAGGAAAATATTTGTTTTATAGATAATACTTTCCTACATTAAAAAATATTTAGTATTTAGTCTTGTTATATTTTCTCATACAATAGCTGAGCTATATAGTCACGCGTGCGTGGAGCAAGTCTGCTTATTTTTATAAAAATCTAAGTAACTAGGCAAAATATAAGTAAACATTAATAGACGAGAAAAAATACAAAGTTGAAAATTTAAAATCGATAGTTGCCTTCAATATGTAAATATATACATATATATATATCTAAAGTTATTTTGTAATTGTGAACACTAAGTGGTCATGGTTTGACTGAACCAGAACAGGGTGTGTGTTGCCTTTTATGTTCATGTCGAAGGCAGCACATCTACACCGGCATATAATATATAAAAATATTTATTAGCTTTGAATAGTAGCAGGTAGCCCTTTTGCTTTGATAGATCAACCAATTTAATCTTATTTATACAAGAAACCACCATTTTATATCAAATAGTATTTTGAGAATTTTTTAAACTGTAGGCGGCTGTCAAATGCATCATTATAGTCCATAACTATACTTAGAGAACAGTGTTTTTTGAGATTTTTTTGAATTTTTAAATGAATCAAGGAATTTGTCGTTAGCATGAACAAACAACTGTGGCACATCTCTAACTTAATTTACATCATAAAAGAGTCTTTTAGGAGAAGGAGGAGAATTACGGTGGTAAGGTTAATAAATTAGATTACTTCAGATACAATTGAATTATATCTGATTAAATTGATAATAACTTGGAAAGCAAGTTACTGATGTACCACACGGACCTTTTTTATTTAATTTTTTTAATTAAGAAAAAGTGTAATCGATATGCTTTGTGTATAATAAATATATATTACTAACAAACATATTATGCTTAATTATTTCATAAATATTGTCATACATTGATTAGATGCATAATTATAAAGCTGGTTGTATTGAAAAATCTTTTTCTTACCTTTTACATTATAATATTGTGATTGACGTAAAACACTGTAGCCTATACTCTAAAATATGAATATTTCTGAAAATGTTTACGATAAACAACCGGTTGAATTCAGATAGATATATTAATAAAAGTCTATTTTCACATAAACTGAATAGTTGTATAGTTAATAAAGTATTTTTTATAAATAATTTAAAACTTAAGTGTGTGTCTTGCCTACTCCTCATCCAACATTTCGATAGTTAAACGTTAAAAAGTTGATTGAAAAGTAAAATTTTCAGTTGAATATGATTAAAAATTATTACTTGTACTATTTGTTTGAATTAGAACTTAACATTTCGGTTGATTCTGAGTTTGAATCTGCTGTAAATGTTGTATACATTTTATTTATTTAATTATAAATGTCAACAATAAATTTATTCTAATAATTTTTATTTGTGGCTATCTAATTTGATATATATTTAATGGTCATAAAGTAACACTTCGATAATGAAATGTTATATATCTGAAAACATGTCTTTTTACTACGCACTACATAATATCTTATATTTGTACTAATGTAATAATTTGTAATACTTTTACAACACTGGAAAATATAATTTATATATATATATTGTGATCAAAAATGGTAATTGACCTAAATTAAGAGTAACATTCTCCTTTAAATTACTGACATATTGTATTGTGTTAAACATTTTTTGTAATTTTTCTATTGCAATATATAACTGTATGTATTTTTGTTGTTATTTGAGTACATACAGCGAATTTAATTATATGGAAAATGTTCAAGTCGATAACTATAATTTTTAAACACAGTGAACAGGAACGTTTTGAAAAGCAGGGATGTTATTATTTTCCCCCATTCTGTACACTTAATTGGATAGAGAGGTAAGGCCTAAAGAGACTTCTACAGATAATTCTCTACGCCTCTCCTTTCAATTCAAGTTGGAATGAGAAAATAATCACACCCTTCGATTTAGTACCTTTAATTAATAATAACGTACACTAACTGACACCTGGTACACTGCCTTCTGCCTATACCTTATTGTACAGGCCTTGCAATAATTATACTGTCATATTTTCTCACCCGACAGAATATGAATGTTTCATGGTGTTCGCGACGGGTTGAGACCATCTTTAAGGCGATCAAGGGTTCCATGATTGAACTGTGCACCTGGCGCGGCAAGGAACCGCGAACTATCCAGTGTATGCTCCCGACTGAGATCACTCAGGAGATGTTCCACACTTTTGGAGAATTGTTAACCGCCTTTTTTCAGCTTTCAAACGCCGTGATGGGATGATCGATATATATATACAATATATATATTTGTTTTTTAAAATTTGCTTTGACTGACCCCTCCGTAGAATGAACGAGAAACGAGTTGATAAATTATATTATTGTATTATATAAATCATGTTAAGTTAGATGAGGTGATCCAAAAAAACCATATATTTTATAAAAATAACATTTTATGACACTGCTTGCTGTTATTGCTTTTGACGTTCGGTTTGAATCTATGAGCATAGTAAAATATATTGCGAAGTGTTTTCGGAAAATATGTTTCCCTATTTCTAAATACCGGTAACTACAATAGAAACATGTAGTATCGGCAAGATGGTGCGCTACACGCTACAGTTGTGCTGTTCTTGCTATGAATGTCGAAGAAATAGATGGATTGGAAGGCGAGGACCAATCGAATGACCTCCGAGGTCATTGAACCTCTCAGTCTGTGATTGATTTATATAGGGAGAATTAAGATATAAAGTTACTCCAAGGAACGCACGCCAACTTGCGAGACAAATTGAAATAGAAATAACAATTTTCACAAGAAGAGTGTATAACTTTGGTGGGTGGTCAGTTGAGTTTCAAGGTTGGACAGTTTAATAAACAACTGTTATATAACTTAAGATCATGTATGGGTTTTATTTAATGTAGAAGCTACGTTTTACAGTTTATAAATAATCTTTTGATTCACAGATAATATAGCGTTTATTTGCATCGCACTTCATATATACCAAAATAAAATATACTTTACAGAAAAAAAATTAAAAAAAGCTATATTAATAATCATATAGAAACATAATGGAAAAGTTGTGATTAAAGATATTAGAAGGAAAAACCATATTGAGGAAACTAATAGTGCATAACTCATATTTCAGACATATGTTACGCAGTAGCAATTACAGCGAAGTGTCTAATTTAAAAAAATGCAGCCAGGTGTTTAAATTTCATGAAAACTATTCCAAACGGATTTATTAAATTATAATATTAAAATATTTGTTTTCTAATAGTTAATTATATTCCATTAACAGTAATATTATTTTAAACATTCATTATTATTATCTTTTTTCTGTATAGTACAAATTATTCCACAAATAGTGTTTCTCCCCACAAAATCTATCTCTTTTAGGGGTGTGTGTTATCCCAACACTTGTGAGTGGTTCAATTTAGCAAATGTAAACAAACTCGTGGCAAAAGTAGCTTGTAATAAATTGATTACAAGTGTGCTTTTTCTCAATGATTCTTAACTTTTAATCAAAAATTAAATTTATATGACAAATTAAATGAATGTAAAAAATGATGTATTAAATTATTGTAACATTAAATTTTGTAGAAATAGTTTTTAATCAATAAACTAATCATTTAGTCAAAAACATCTGATCGATTAATATGTTGGATCATTTGATTTTTAAACGCTGTAGAAAATTTACATTTTGTTCGAGTTTAGATAAATAGAATATGATAAATAGACCAAGATTTTGATTCTGATAATGATTTGCTTTCATATCTTACTGCTGAAGAGTAGCAACACTGTCTACTTTAGAAAGCATATTCCATTATAATTGACAAGACTCCACATTCTGCCCAATAAATGCATTATGTGCAATCCTTTTTTATTTATTCTTTATCTTATTGACATAATATAAGTATATATTATTATTGATGTATATTACACTGAAATACTGGTTTTGTGTTGTTTACTATAAAAAAACAATGACGACGGTTCAACACAGTAAACCACTGCATTTTATAACGTGTTTTGTGACTATTAAAAGCTATTTATTTTTGTATCATGTTTACAATATTACAAAAATATATTTCAATTTAATTCTACCATTGAATGTGTCACATTTAACATATTTTCGTAATTGATTTCGTACATTTATAATTTTATGAATGACTTTTGTGTAATTTTTCTAATTAACTGATTAGTTTTATTAGAATATTTTGATCACTAATTTTGGAACTTACTTCTTTATTCTGAATGATGCGATGATATTTTTTATTGTTACTTGCTTTTGTTCTAATTGAAAAAAATTGATTATCTTTTGTTTATAAGTCGTGCATGATAAAATACAATTATTATTGTGATTCATTTTAATCCATATTGATTTTAATTTTATTCAACATTTTAATTATTATTTTATGAAATGGTAATATAATATATTGAAAAAAAATTCACTGTTTTAATTTATATTTAGCCGAATTATGAGGGCTTGCTTAGTTTGTTAAACTATTTTTTGTTGTCGATCGATAAGATGAAAGATAATGATTGATCTGAATTTTAATAAAATGAAATTAAATATTCTTCGGACAAAAACAAAAATAATGTTTAAAACCAACCAAAGATAACTCAGAAACTTAATTTGCTCACTGTCATGTTATGCAAAAAAGTTTTGATTTCTAGGCAATATACGTGAACGTAACACTATCATCACAAAAATTAGGCAAAAGTTCATTTCTATTTTTGCGTTTCGGTTGCGATAGCGTTCTAACCAAAAAACACTTAGTTAGTACACTATTCAATACAAACATGAATAATCTTAATTATTAGAACTAAAATATATAATCTGTATAATGCAAAACAGGTTCATCTGATAACTAAAGTATTTAACGTACGCATTATGAAGAAGCAACAATAAGTGTTTGCTTTTCCGATATTTCACCGGCTTATTAATAAATCTACTGGACTATAAATTGTGTTTTTTGTCTCAGGTAGTACTAAAAACCTGTTGTATATACAAAATGAACGAAAGTTAAAATATATTTCAAAAGTTTACAATTGGGATCTATTCGTTCCCGATCTGATCTGATGTTATTTTATATACATATACAATATATGAATATAGCTATGCTCGATTTGTTTAAAAATAGGAACGTATTTTAAAATACGAAGAATATATTAAATTTTTGTTTGCCTTGTTGTTCAATATTTGTGTACAAACGTGAAGCTGTGGTTAGCCATTACATACGAAGCTGTTCTAATCCTGTTTAAATGTTTTTATGCTCATAAGGGACGTATCGAAAACAAAGTCAACATAGCGTCGTTGACTGTGAAGTCTAAACAATCTTAACTAAGACTAACAAAACTTACTGATAGTTTGAATTATATACTACATTTTTATAATTTTGCTGATATAAATAATATGAGTTGAACAAATTAACTTAAACATATGTTTTTAATCGAAAAAGTGCATTCTGATCTATTTTTGGAAATTTGAAAAGAATCCACTTTTTTAGTTTTACATATAAATAACGTTATGGAGAATATTGTCTATAATCTAAGCCCTGTGTAATTTAGACCTTGACCTGAATGAAATATATATTTCGCTTCCCTTTTTTTAAGTTTTGGTAAGCATTTGAATTTGAGATTTTCTTTGTCAACAATAATTCTTTTCTTTCCTTTGCATTACAAAAGGAAGTTTGATTTCTCAATATTGTTGCAAATAAATTTTTATTAAATGTAAGATTTCTAAATTATCGATATTTGGAAAAAAATTGGGGATTAGTATATGATGACATTTTTCATAAGAGTGACGTGAAACATTTAGGTTAATGGGAATATAAATGTAATTCCCTAGATTGAGGGAATTGTGAATATAATTGCCTTTAATTTTTGATACTAGCGCAATTTAACTATCGAAGAATAAATACAACATTTTTCATTATTATTATCGTGAAATTCAAAAAATATTTATATGCAAACATAAAATTAAATTGATAATATATTTAAATAGAAAAATTTATGTGAAATTAATTTGATTTTAAGTATAGAACAAAATCAGATGCGAACAATATGGATATTTAATTATATAATTATGATACAGTTTTACCCAGTATTCTATACTAATACTTTATACAGTATTACTAAACAGTATTTTTCCTTGAAAAAATAAACCAAATGAAAACTTAGTCAAAACGGTTCAGTGATCTGCAATTTTTTATGAAATCTTTATACATGAATTATTTATTAAACCTGGTATAATAAATCTTTAATTTTTGAACTCCATTTAGTTATGTATTGACTAAATCTGTAAAGAGAATATTAATCAATTTTAACCTATTTTCTCAAATGTGTTGAAAATCATGTCAGCTTATAAATATTTTGATAGTATAAACTATGTATAGAATACTGTAATATTATTAATTAATAACATTAATACATTGTAAAATATAGCCCATAGCATGTTATATCTTTAAATTGAAAACTCATTTTTAAAATAAAATGATAATAACAAAATAACACATATATTATATATTTAAAACATGTTTGTTTTGATCATTACCTTAATTAAATAATTAATCTGCAATTATTAATACAAAATTACTAATTATTACATATGATTTAATATATTGGACCAGTAATTTTATAAATAATTGTATGATGTATGAAAAATGCCTCAAAATTACGTACACTAATATATTGTGAGGAAGACTTGTTATTAATAAGAAATCATGTCAATTATATGAACTAAGAAGAATAAGCGCAATTTATGTTTTGGTACAAAGAAATAAATAAAAACTAATTAAGATAGGTGCAGACACTAAGCTTTTCCGATTTGCCTGTGCTGTATTATATTGGCTATATATTGTGTCCCTTTGTACCGTTAAATGTTAGAGTTGATTCTACTCAGAATATATATATCGAATTCGAACGAGAATAGTAAAAAAATAATCACTTGAATGCAGTTTCATGTTCTGAGTCTGAGATCAACTATGTCTGTAATAATGCCATACAAATAAAAGCAAATTAAATCTAAACGGCATATGACAGATGACTGTCAGCTCAGTCCTAATATACGCTGACACATTGTTGCTTATCATGCGGATATACGTAGGTTAAATAAATAATTAAAATTATATATTATTCGTTTCAGTAAACATACGCCTTATCATTATTGTACAGTAAACATAAAACAATTAGGTAATGTAATATTTCATAATAGATTACAGCAATAAAAATTGTAAAATTAATTAGGGGGTCTCTGAATCCCCGATTTGCACATGACGCTTTTAAACAGATTAGATTTACATTTTTTAATGAGTTAAATTTATTTTATTGATGTCACCAAGTTTCTAATAAATGGTTGTTAGGTAGAAAAATTTGTAGGTTGTTATATTTAAATAAACGTATGGTATTATAGATGAGTAAAGCAATCATTGTATATAACTCTGGAAGTATATGATTAAAAAAGTATTTAAATATATTTCATATGTGTATAAATATTAACATATAATACTTATTAAAGGAAACCTTCGAAATAATTAATTTAAATTTTAACATATTTATTCTATATATGATAGTACGACAGCTAAGATTACTAAAACATGTAATGGAGTATGAGGCAAGACAATAATACAATATTAATTATTAATAACAATTATTATATAGGATAAATATTTGAGTATGAATTAGTAGTATTGTTATTTATTATATATTAATTAATATATGTAACAATAACATAAATCATGCGATGTATAATAGGGATACAACAATAATTATATTTTTGTTTCTTATTGTAGTATTGAATATATGTAATCATTTTTAGTTTTTTACATACGAAAATAAAATATTTAATATTTAAAATATTTTTAAAAAATTATCACAGTTTTATGCTATGTATATTTAAATGTACTTCTGTGTACCAACATTATAAAGCTGTACTATAAATATAATCATAGAGATATATGAACACTTATAAAATTGAATATATAAACTTACCAATTAAATATGATGCCTCGATTTCAACAAATGTTTATTTATTGAATTACAGTTAAAAACACGACAAAGCTGCACTATTTTTATTGTCTGTAAAAGTTTGAAAAAAATAAAGCATCTTGGGAATTCCTTCTGATCAAACTGTTTCTATAATATCTCATTATATATTTTTATGGATATAATGTATAAGCAGGCTTATTGATATATTTTTTGTATATCCCACATTCGTATATCGCTGTTATTGTATATATGACTGTGTAGTGGTACAGTGAACTAAGTGTATAGTGTCTTATTAAAAGTTATGGAAAACAGAGTTATACAACCAAAATTCATTACTTTCTGAAGCAAAAGCAAGGACAGCAAATAGTGATAGAAGTATAATAGTAGTTTTATTGAAAGCTTTGGACTCCATAATTTTTACGGGACTTAGGACTTCTTTTTGATACTGGAAGTTATGGAAAACAGAGTTATACAACCAAAATTCATTACTTTCTGAAGCAAAAGCAGGGACAGCAAATAGTGATAGAAGTATAATAGTAGTTTTATTGAAAGCTTTAGACTCCATAATTTTTACGGGACTTAGGACTTCTTTTTGATACTGTCATTGAATTGTTTGATTAATTGTTAGAACCAATTCCCTAAGACTCGATTCGATACTACGATAACAAATTTAACATCGCGTAAGAAACGAATAGGTATTGTAAAATACCTATGTTTAAAAAGGTGGCTCATCATGATTAATCCGTATTTAGCTAGAACTCCAGAAACGTACCAAGACTCCGTCAAAATCCGCGGCACAACGCTGAAATTCTGTCGTCAATGAAAGAAGGTCTCGGTGAACAGCAGACTGAAACCAAGTAAGATAACATCTATTCATCCGGGTCGGTTTCTCTAGTCTCTTGAATAGTCTAAAAATGCACTATGGGGAAAGCAGATTCGGCGCCTGTGCCAGATATTTTCTGTTCATGGCATTGTTTGATTCATTATTTGGAATGAGGGAGTTAGTAGACGGAGGGAGAGATACCTATATCTATTCCCTAGGCCTATAGTACTGATGAATATAAGATGGATTAATTGGTACTCACTGTGTATAGGTATAAATAAAATGTTATCCATATATATGATATCTCTGATTTTATTGAATACTATTGTATGTATAACATGTAAACTACACACGACGCTTCTGCTATTAACGTCCTTTTATATTTGAGTGTTATAAGTTAAGTTTTGTAATTTTTTTCGATACACGTATTTTCTGTCACATGATAGATGGACTTGATATCTCCAGCAAAGAAAAGAAGTTGGTCTTTGGCATCGCATCGTCAGCTTCAGATATCAGCATTTTCTGTGAAAGGACTCAATCCAAGGTTAACGATAATAATAAGCTGACGCATGTGATGACATAGTGTCTATGTTTCACGAAATAGTACATAATGCAGCCTATAGCATAGCAGTAGTATAAAAACATTAATAAAACGATTACATCGCACTTGAAAAAGATACTACATGGCTTGTCATGATACTTGTATAAGCCAAAATTAATTTAATTGAATATCTTCATGAACCGTCGTGATATTCCAGATTATCCTGAATATTATAAGTGTGATGTAACTATCGTCAGTTTTATTCTTGACTTATACAATTTCACTATGGATATTAATACCACCTACCATTAGTATATACATATATACGTTGAAATGTTACCAGAAAACAGTCGTTGGAAATGTCACCAATATATTTCATATTCAATACATGATATAATACATTTTTAAGGATCGAAAATTAAATACTATAGTAACAATTTTAAATTGATACAAGCATGTAGTAATAATTTAATTAAAATTATATATTAAATATTTGTGTTTGATAATGACTTTTAAAAATTGATGGTGCATGTGTTAACTTTAGTCTCTACCTTATTTATTGATTTACAAATCATATAAGCATCATACACCGCTATAATACGTACTATGCAATAATAGTTTGCCCTTTTTAGACACCTTCGCACTTTGAAGGGCACCTAATTTGTTTTTGAATTGTAATAAGCCCACTCATAACGGTACTTGCTATTTCTATTTTTGTGTAGTTTATATAATCCTTTGCAACTTGCAAATTGTTTTTAATTAAGCCCTGTTTTTGATAATTATGATTAAACTTACATTTTATTGTGATTTTTCTTTATAATCGTGCTCTTCTTTTAATTATCAATTTTTCTATGTTTCAAGCGGTTTATTAATCAAAATTAACGTATGATAATTCGAAATTGATCATCCTAGTATGTATTTCGAAATAAAGCATCCTAGATTTTAAAACAACATAAAAATAATTTTAAAAAAACAAGTTTACAGCTATTAATTTGCTTGAGCTTCGCTTTCGCTTGCTTGAACTGCCTTATCACATGCCGATGAAGAGAGTTTGACATCATTAGCCGACAGTTCTTCAGACGTGGTTGATGATAAGGGTCTAACACCAACAGCCGAGAAGCATTCGGAAACATGTGCTGGCATTTCTTCTGGATCTGTTATGTATTCACGAAGTGCCATAACTGAACTATGGCCGCTCATCGATTGTATAATTGTCTCGGGAACCCTGTCGGAAATTGCTCCAGTCCTGCGTAAACCGTTAAGTGTGTGGTAACCCATCATCACAGCCGAAGTGAAAAATTCCTTTAAGTACTTTTCAATAGTGTTTTGTCCTAGCGGAACATTTTAAAATCCGTCTCCAGAAGGTTTTAGATAAAAAGCGTCTTTAATGGAAGGCTTTTCTTGAACTCCGTGTAGGTGAAACTAGAGTCATTGAACTCAAACATATCGAAGCGAAGATTTTTTTGTTCTCCAATTTTGAGCATTAGACTATTTCATAAACAAAAATGAGTGTGCTAACTAATTGATTAGGCGTTTGATCTCCCAAAATAGAATGTTTTCATAAAAAGTTTTCCTGTGTTTATGGTGTTTATTCTTTATGCTGTTCTTTTGCTCGCTTTTCATGGATTGTTTCCTCCGCCCTCTTTTGGACGAATTTTCATTACAGAATTGATTAAATTTCGAATATTCTGAAATCTTCCGTCTTATAAGAATTTGTATTATTCACCATGTACTTTACAGTGTGTCTGTAACAAAGAAACTAAATAATGACTTATCTTTATTTATTA
This sequence comes from Coelogynopora nodosa, assembly GCA_034780555.1. Taxonomy (NCBI): domain Eukaryota; kingdom Metazoa; phylum Platyhelminthes; order Proseriata; family Coelogynoporidae; genus Coelogynopora; species Coelogynopora nodosa. The sequence goes on from JAUZND010056509.1 coordinate 18,068, forward strand.
TATTATGAATCATTATTTAGTATCTTTGGTCTGTAAGCAAAGAAGAAAGTATAGAATACTGTTTTCTTTATACAGAATTCCATTCAGTGGTCGTATTTATGCGAGAAAATATGGAATCCACTCATGCAATTCTGCTATACTCTTAAAGTTTCAATTAATTTTCTAGAACTTGTCTCAAAGACAGTTTTAGTTTTTTTAATTCTTTTCGATCACCGAACTCCTACACAAATTCAAAAGTATGTTATTGTTCTTGCAGAATTTTAAGAAATATTTTTTGTGGTTAGTGTCTTGATCGTTTCTTCGTTCTCATCTGAGAATCTAAACTCTGTTTCCACGCTGTCCACATTGTTCTCCTCATCCAACTGAGTAGTATGGGAAGCTGACATCTGTATAACCCCCCCCACCCGAGGAAAGTAATTTGAATTTTCGCGCCAAAAAATTCGAACATTTTCAGCCAATCAGAATCGAGTATTTGATTTTTGGTTACTATGGTTTCCCATTGGCCGATGTAAACAAGGTCAAGGTCGTTTCCGACTAATTCAAGGTCACTGAGTTCGATTTTGTTAAGTATAAATTGATCAGAGGTATCCTATGGGTAGTAATCGATCATTCAAGTACATTTATTGATTTTCCTCCAGTACGATGCATTGTAGCCATGCAAAGTCCGATCC
>JAUZND010056520.1:0-18738 GCA_034780555.1 Coelogynopora nodosa
CCAGAGACATAACCTACAAGGCAGCAGGTGGATTTTAGAGTCAGAGTTACCTTCTCTTAGCCTTTGTCTGTCCAGAGGCATAACCTACAAGGCAGCAGGTGGGTGTAGTTTAACGTCAGTATCCAGGACGAAATTATTATATAGAAAAATAAATAATGTTTTTCAAAAAACGGTAAAAATAGTCAAAAATAGATGTGAATAAATTTTTGACATTGGGTTGTAATAATATAATAGAAACAAAAGTCTAATTAATATAACAAATAATAATCAATTACTGAAAATGAGATTTTAGATATCTCCAAATATACTAAAAGAATATATATATATATAGTATAATATTATGTATCATATATATTTTGCATAATATATATTATGTATAATATATATTATGTATTATATATTATATATATTATTTATACTATAACTAACTTAATATATAAAAATAACATAAAACAATCAATCATAAATACAATCAATATAAATTAAACGCTGAATCAAAATAATCAATTGTTTAAAATGATTACAAAAAATTAATAAAAAGAAATTAATATGCAGATCAGAAAATATTTATGTGAATAATAAATTTAAAGAAATCGTAATATAGGACACAGAAATAACATGGACGTAACATGGATATAGGCCTTAAAAATGATATGTGATGGACGCGACGTGACGTTATGCAAAAAGTTGAATAATCCTTTGAATAAGCTGATTAAGCCTGTATTTGCACAGCGCAACGCGCCAGTGCATAACGAGTATTTCGACTTCAGTTAAGTAGCTGAAGTTAAAAAGAATAAACTTTTTCTGCAATGCCGCGCAACAAAATACATATGAATGATATAGGTTATAAATTATGTAAACACATTAAAATAATATACGATACGTTGTGTGCTAGCTTGCATGGACACAAATGAAACAAATTTTTTCTCACGAAAAGCACTGCCTCGTCCTCAGACCAATGTGAGTCGGTATCTATGAGGTTAATTGTATATTATTTTTACTATGGCCTGAATAACGAATATCGTCAGAATGGATGTTGTGATTCTTGCCTCGTTAGGTTATCCTCATTTTTCGAATTGAAGGTCATTCATTCTATCGCATAATGAAAATTTTATTTCACCTGTTTCACATAAATATAATATAATTAAAATATATATAATTAAATAAATATATATATATATATAAAAATATAAAAAATATAAAATTAAATAAATTCATATAATAATGTTCTATTTACTAATAATAACAAATATAATAATAATAAAGAATATATTAAAAAAATTATATATTATATTGATAATCCCAAATCATTGAAAAACAAAATAAATCACAAAAATTAAAAATCACATTAAAATTCAGAAAGATTTATATGTGCATTTATTCAAAATAAAATGAATATGTTTATAAACTCTACATTTATGGTTATGCTTAAATGTGCTATTATAATAGACTGATTATACATTAATAATAACATTATTGATAAATTATCTATAAGTCAAAGGCTGTATTTTATCGGTGCATTATATATTATGCATATTTTTATTTTGTATAACTCTAGCGATATATAATAATTATTTTTTTAATTCTATAAAGATCGAAAATAATTGTGGAATATAATTAATCGATTTGAAAATAATATAAAATAGTTCATTTTCGAGATTGAGCGGGAACGTGTTTGAAGGACAGTATATAGTATGAAATATGTATAATATAGATACAAAATTAAATGTTTTTATATATAGACATGAAATGTATGAAAATTAGACTGAAATATACATTGAAATATAACAATATAGGCCCTAGATACAAACAAATGATGTTTGGGAGGAAATGAAATATCTGTTAAAATCACAACGAAACTCAGAATAAACATTACAGACCGTTTTTTTTATTAAAAAAAGTAAAGCTGAATTGTATATTATATTATTTGATCTTTAGTCGTTTTGTAGTTAACTTATAGTCTTACAAGTGCTACTTAAGTTAACTGTTTTCAATTTAATCACGACATTTCGCATTCACTAAATTGTAAAGCATTATCTCGTTTAAAAAATACCTATATCATTGCTTCGTTTAATTGTCAACATGGCATGTGACTTATAGAAATCTAGAAATATTTAGAAATTGCTGTCTGTTTCACCAAAATATAATATACATATATTATTTACCTATTATATTGATGGTGTTATCAAAGTAAAACTAAAAATTATAAATAATATTTAGCTGATGATTGATAAATGTGCAAACAGATATTTAACATTATAACCATTGAACTTTATAACATATAACATTATTATTAAACATTACATATTGTATAACAATGAAGTGAAAAATAGTCGTCGAATAACTAATAGGCAAGGAGGGATAAAAAAATTACACACATTCTTATCGGTTGCAATTAAAAAGTATTCCTCTGATTAATTTGAAATTGAACACATGACCACATAGAAGTATTCAAAATTTAAAAAAACAATTGCTCACGTGTTTAAAGTCATCAACGTGCCAGCATTTGACAAAACAAGTTTTATTGTAAAATTATGGTCATGTAAATTTTTTGTTTAAAAATGGGCACTAATTTGATTATAATGCCATTTATTACATTAAAAACAATTGATGTCAACTACAACAATTGATTCACCCTCTTTCAATACCACCCATTTCTCTTGATTATAGTTTCTGTGCCCTTCTCCAGCATATCCAATTTGATATATCAGGTCCTGTTTTATGGCATCCGCTTACTTCGTCTTCGGTCTTCTCCTCATTGGTGCTGTCATACCTGACTTGCCAAATCTATTATTTTTCATTCGCTCTTATATAGTACATGTCCGACTAACTACAACAATATCGTCCCTTCTGGTTGGGATTTAACGCAAATCTCTTTTCGCAGATGTTTCAGACGGATCCTGTCAATCAGTCGTCTGGCCAGAATCTTTCTTATGTTAGTATGTGTTGTCTGTGACTTCCATTTTTTTCTTATATGTAAAGTTGGTCATCTCCATTCCGTACATGAGATATGGTCTCTCACATGTTTGATACATTTTCCTTTTCACTTTCGACCAAATCTTTTTTAGTACTACATTATTGGCGCGATCTTACGCTATGCTTCCGACGCTACTTTCTCCTGTACATAGTTTACTTAGGCTTCTGCCTATACATTAATACTTTTGTTTTTAGTTATTATAGTTTTGTCTCCTATACCAATTTCATTCCACAAAGAACAACATCTAGGGGTATTTCACTTGATTCTGGTGAATCTAATTACTTTTTTCTCCATTAATTGATGTTTCCTGAATAGATCGTTTTATTCTCTCAGTTTATACAATGGGTCCTTACATAGGAAGTATCGCCAGATTGTCTGCTTACATCAGTTTGTTTATGGGGTCTTCAACAATTATCTGCCTGCTGATATGTGGATTAATTCAAGAAATTATTAATGATTTAATAAAAAATATATTAATGGGGAGATAATTACATATAAATAAGTGAGGAAGTCATAACATTTTAAACGTTAAATAAAATTTAACCAAATTACTCTAGAAGCCTTCTAAATGAATTGCAGGGGTAAATACACTGCAATACACCTATAAATATATTTTTTTAAAGAGGAAAATGGTTGGAATAAGTCAAATTATGTTACTAAGTCATATTACCAATTCGATATTTAGATCGTTTGAATAGTTAAGCTCAATATAATGTAGAAATTTAGCACTATACACATAATTCAACAAAATGTGTAATTTTTATCCTCACCCTAGGCCATCCTACTCTTAATGAACGTATTTGATAGTATACTTAGAATATAGCAGTTACTTTAAACTTTATTAGACTTTCGATAAAGTACATTTATTACTACTATATCCCTTTGAAAGTAAAATGTTATATTAAATTACTACAAAGGGGAAAAAACAAATAATGTTATTAAAAAAGTCGTTTAATATGAAAAATTATCTTATATGAATTGGTCCACAAATAAATTATCATAAGCAGAGTAAAAAACAAGGAATATAAGAAACTGATAGTATGATAGTGTTGCTTAAAATGAAAGCGAGTCATGGTGCGATAATGCAAATAATATGTTGAATGCAGAAGAGTTAGTTTTGCGGAAGTCAACTATAATATACAAGATACAACATTAATATACTATTTCAAATGTTGCCTTTATTGTATATTTACCTATAATAGCTAGGTATATATCAATAAATGCTGTGATGGAATTTACACATTTCAAGTAGCAAAAATGTTAAATTACTTAAGATAATATGAATGTCATAAACAATAAACGTATACATTGGTTAACAATAAACATATATAAACTACATCATAACATATTTCATCGTAAATTTTAATCTTTTTTGATCATAATTTTAGCTGGAAATGACAATCCTAAAAAAATTTCAATTGTAAGAAAATGGCTTGATCAATAATTATTGAACAATATCACAGATTATTTAAATAAAATATAAGAGGCTTTTTTTAAATAAAATTTTATGATTTGTCTAGCTGTTGTGATACATATAAAGATAAGTACAAATACTCATATTTTATATAATATAAGTAATAAACCAGAAGTTACAAATAAAAATTTACAATAAAGATATTTTAAAAAGTAACTGAATATGTGCATATTGTAATATTTCGAAAAAATTACAGCCTTTTTATCACATTTTTACTAATAAAAGAATACCATACAAATATGTCAACAACAGTTCAATCTATAACACAGCAAGTAAATTATAGGACACATTCAAAAAAGTTCAGTAGCAAGTTGTAAACTCAAATTTGCCACAAATATATCCAGATTTTACCTATTTGTTAGCAATAATTGTTATATATATATATATAAATTATCACTTATTTTTAGTCACAAATAATTAAAAACATCGATTTTTGTTACTTAATACTTCTATTTAATCAAAGGTATGAGCAAAATTGTTTGTTTTGTCAACCCAGGGTTCCCCGTCTCCCAGCTTTTCTACTGTACACAATAAAATAATTTTTACACGAGTGAAAATAAACACACAAAACGAAGTTATTGCGTTAAACAAGTATAGCCTATAGACAAAAATAAAAATACATATAAATTGTCAACAAGGAACTGTGTTTTTTTAAACAAAGATTTCACCTATTGTAAATAAACGCGACAGTCAATAGAGTTTACAACAACAAAAAGTTAACCAATGGTTACAAAGCTAATGTTTACATTAAACAGTTTGTTACACAACATTTTGAATAATTAAATTGAATAATTAAAAAAATTCATTCCTTTTTTGACGTTCATCGAGGACAGCCCGAGAAGTACAACTGTTGTGTGGTGGGGCGCTATCTTGTTAATACTGATTGTTTCGATTTGACGGTCATAAATATCCTTTCCGAAAGCACTTCGCAATATCTTTCGTTATTCATAGTTTCATAGTGTATATCAAAAGTAATTTAACACCAAAGTCTCTTTTGATATACAGAAAATATAAAAAAATTTGCATCACCCTCCAAAATAGCAATATTGTCAAATTGGCACTATTTCAAACAAAATTAAATTCAATTGGGGAAATAAATCACTTAAAAGGATAGCTTTCAACACAATGAAATATTAAATGCAGTTTCAAGAAAACTAAACTAATAATATTGATGTCCTTTGTCGATCAAAAACTTGTTATTATGGCCTATTGTATTCTAAGATACTTTGTTAAGTTATTCCATTGAGACACTTTCAGGCAATGATTTTTTATAAACTGCGTGAGTAGGGGTGCCGCCTGCTGTTTGCTGAAAAGCAAAAATATCACGATTTAAGTTGCAATTACATTTTTTTTTAATTTAAAATATTTGAAAAAATTAATCTTTCCATACTTTTTGAGAAAATGCTATCGATTTTTTATGAGCCGAATGCAAGAAAATGACATTAAAAAATTGTTAAAAAATCAAACCCCCTTCAAAAACTATTTAATGTTTCAAAATATATATTTTTAAATTGCTAAAAAATAGAAACATTTAATATCTCAAATAATAATTAATTTAGTTAAACAATAACGTCGACACCTTCCAAGAGACACGTACCGGCATTTCCCTTCCCTTTGTCTCTATGGGCAGGAGCATTGAAAAGATGAGGCAGACGAGGTTGACGAAAGTATAGATGAGTAGAGCCGCCATCAGTGAGATATCGGGCATAATGACCTGAGCTATGTAAGGCGTGGTCATGGAGCCAATCCGAGCAATGGAGCTGCACACTCCGGTACCGAATGAGCGGACCGTTGTGGGATACACCTGTAGCGAGAACACGACATAAAGTTAGGATCGATTCATTTGGATTTCTAGGTTATAGCTTAAAATATATTTATACAGATTACCAGAAAATCAGATTACACAAACTTATACTGTCGATCATTTCTAAGCGCTTATCTATGTAGAGGCATAGATATTTTACTTTTATATTTTATTTTAGAAATATAATATCTATGTGTAGAGGTAGCTAATAACGCCATTGATAACTATAGTGCTGAACAGTAATTGTAAACTATTGTCAACTAGGCATATATTTCAGAATGTTTGTCATCAGAAGACAAAACGTATGACACAATGATTTCATCTGAGCTGCTGTATGTTGTCGATATGGCTTCATCGATACCGACAAACTGGGAAAACAAAGTTGGAAAAGAACTCGAACCAATTTATGCGGATTCTTAATTATGTTTAATAATTATTAATTATTATTGTTATCTAATCTCCAGATTATAAAAATATTTGGTCAAAAATTACGGTATAAAAAGTATTTCAATATGGTACAGATGGGTCAATAGAACGGAATTTAAATATTGATACGATTAAAGAAATATCCGGATTATGGCAAACAAAAACTCAACAGTATTTCTTTAGTAAGTAGCTCTAAGTTATCCATCTTTTATTTAATCTCTTTAGCAGTTACTGTGGAGAAGTTTATCATAAGAAATAATGCCCTATTTGGTTTAATACTTATAACAATAAAAGTAGCAAAACGGTAAGTAGAGACGTAAACTAATTATGATATAACTAAGTAACGTTATAGGAGAGGTGTTCGGCAAACAACAGGCGAAATACTATTGATCTACAGTTAAGATGAGAGAATATGGCGAGATCAATATACTATCTTCCGCGATTCTCAAATTGCTTTTGGATACGTACATTCCAATAGATATTGTAGAGGGTAACATTAGGCTACCTCTTATAATATATATATGTTTACAAATATTTTAGGTTAGAATATTGAACAAATGATTGTTTAATTTTAATACAACATGTTATACAACGAAAATATTCCCTGCAATAAGCAAGCGTACATTTTTTTTATAAGAACTGAGTAATATAATCAAGACAATTTCAATTAAACTGTTTTGATATCAAGTCATTCTCTCTGTGTGTGTATAGAATTAATCGATTAAAAAAGTTTTTTTGATGACTTCAGATGAGTTGACAGCCAACAAAGTGTTACTGTGACCAGACACAGAGAGGTTCCTACATCAACCTTGCATTTGAATAATAAAAATATTTTAGTCATAATGTGTATATATTAAAAAATATGTATTTAATTGTTATAGGAAAAATATAGGAAAACTGAAAGTGACTATATGAAAATTATATTTAAAAAAATCTAAATTAAACAATAATTAACTATATTTCTCACAAATAGTTTACTATAATATGTAATATAATAATGGAATAGAAAAATATATAGATACCTATCACGGAGATAAAAAAATTAAAAGGAGTGAGTATAACATGCATGCGAGATGTAATAAATATTTCTCAGGATTAAAAGCTTCATAATTAGGTCCCTATTTTTTCTCAAAATAATTGAGAAATAAATATTTATTTGGGTATACAATTATTTACGCTTTTCTTATACGAAAACGGAAGGATGTGAGGAATAAAGTAAAAAAGTTTTAAAAAATCAATCTTTAGTATAGTGGTAAAACAGAAGAAAAAAACACGCCGAGTTAGACATAAAAAATACACAAAAATATTGATATAATAAATACAGAAATAGTTACCTCAGTAGTGTAGATGTACACAACATTAAAGACTCCCGAGGCAAATGCTCGAATAACAAAGAGAAATCCCGTGGTGGTGGCCCTTGATACGCACAGATAGAGCAGAGCAAAGAAGATCCCGTTAATACCGAATCCCTTAGCCAGGGTGAAACGTCGGCCAAAGTAATCGATGGTCAACATGTTGATCGGAATCACTACAAATAGAATAAATTAAATACTTGAATTAAATTGGAATACATTAGGACTGTATACAGTTGACTGAAAATAACTTAAATATGGAAATGGCATTATACAATACTTTGAAGTACTTTGAAGACGAAATGTAAACGGCTCGACACTTGCAAACTTTGTCTTTGTTATCTCTTTTATGAAATCGAATAGTTTTGATACTCAACATTTTTTATGAATTAACTTATAAAATTTATATAAAAATATTCATATGATAATTCTAGACACACATAGAAACATGTTTCATTATTAAACTGTGTAAAACTATAATATTCAATTAAAATAACTAAAAACAATAATAACTACTGTTGAATATTTGTGATTTTAAACATTGTGGTGTTTATTCAATGTTTATGTTATATTACGTATTCTATAATGTATGCACCTCTCGACACAAACTAAAGTAGAGATTAAAATAGTTTAGAGGATTGCAACAATTCTTCACATCAGACGCATCAGACACAATGTAAAAAGGATAGTGAATATCTGCAAAGATACTCGTATTACAAGCAATGAAAGACCATTTTAACCATGCAAGCTGATTATGTACATATAGTCGTGTAATATTTGTGAACAGAACAATATTTAATGATAATTATATTAAATTTTGTTTAAAAAAAGCTAATTTAATTAAAATCCGTTTCATCTTATTATTATTTCCAAGACAAATCAAAGCCGACTATTAAAGCAATACATCTTCCAAAACCTGTGAACAAACTATATTTAAAGTCTTTAAAACTATTTTACCACGTATATTATGATATTCGTAGCGCGCTTTAATAGTACGCTTATTATATATATATAGGCCTATAGTATACAGGTATTTATCGAATAGTTCACAGTGGTAAAGCTTTCTGAATGTTTATCGGTCACTTCTTGTACCGTATATGGTATCGTTATCGATAACCTTCCACGTTGCTTAACATTTTCATACATGATATTTCATGATATTTCAGAACGAGAAGACTCTAAAGACATAAAGAAATGACTGAATAAACAGACTTATAATCCTTTCTTTTGTGCGGCACATGCATTATGTATTAAGACATTTGACATTATACAAAATTATATAGTTAGTCAAATTGTTCGAAGTGATTATTGTTGATTGTTCAACTGATTTTATAACTGCATGTATAACGGAAATACTGCCCACAAAAGGCAAAAGTGCGCAACTATAATTTTAGACCTGAAATTAGATTTTTTACGAAATTTACTTATAAGCTATTATTTAAAATTATTAACAACAGCTATTAAAAAGCAACTATATTAATCACACATTGCAATATTTCCTAACAAATAATATATTATATTTACCTATTATCTAAAAATATTTGAACCACAAACGATTTGTGATTAATTAGTATTTTAATGTGTTCGTTCTTTTGCTTATAATCTTATTTCATTTAAATGAGTTTACCTTATAATTTATAAAAAATTGCATAATATATAATGCCAAAAAAACAAAAAGGACTACGTTTAATTACTATACTGATAATTATTTAAGTTCATCATGACACCAACCATAACATTTTATCCTTGAGCTAATTTTATAACAGAGCTTCAAGCAGAAACCATTTACCGAAAGGCTCACTAAAAGCGTGTAACTAGTACTGATTTAATGAAAATAACAGAGAATATTTTTTTTGTATAATAATTCCAACAGATGCGCGCGACTTACACAGAGATAAAAACTGTCTTATTTTTTTAAATTAGAACGATGATTATACTATTTATTTTATTTTGTGTTCTTATTCATTGAATGTACACACAATGTTCACTAGATTTGTTATGACTTAACAAAGTATAGCTATCGTTTAGTTCTGTTCAAGTTTAAATTGAATTTTTTTTTTTTTTGGTATATTTGTTAATGCACTCTATTTCATATAAATGATAAATTAAAAAAACAAAACAATGAAGATTACCTTATGTTATTGAAGTTTTAAAAACATACATATTTTCTGCGCAGTAGGTATTAATTATATAATAAATCAGTAACAAAATCAACAATATGAATATATACATGGACAGAATGTTCACTCAATACTATCAGTATCATTCACTCTAATATCATATATATAGATAACATTTTGACGGAAATTTAAATAAGAATTTTGTCCAAATCAAATTTTGTGTGAAATGTTTATATGAATTTTGTCTAAATCAAATTTTGTGTGAAATGTTTATATGAATTTTGTCTGAAATCGGAATATTTAATTATTTATACATAATATTTACATAATAATAGAATAGAATAATTACAACACATGAATAGAATAACCAACACATTAAGTAAAGCACTATAACCATAACTCTGCTATCCGTAGAAAATCTGCAAGAGTTATAGAGTAGAATTATATAGATAAATCATACAATTGTGTATATAGGTATAGTTCTATGTATAACACAGAAACGTGATAGCTGTTGCATACTATTGTAGTAATACTAATAGTTCATTATATAATATTATTTATCTTCAACTTGTTTTTATATCATTTTATTTCATATCATTTACATCATTTTGTATCACAATGTAATTTCAATGAAAAATATCTGTAAAAACAGCATTTGTTAACAAAATCGCATATATTCTCCTTATACAATATGTATTACTATAATCTACAATGTGCGCATTGTCCTATAATAGGTATAAAAGGGCACACTATTACGACTACGCCTCGCATTCAATTTATATACTATCTCGTATATGTATAGTATTGTAATAACTTAATGAACAGGTGACAGACAACAATTTATATAAACTAGTTTCACAATGAAAGATATATTCGTTAGTTTGCTAAATAATAGGCCTATATTATTATTATTAGACACCTTCAATGCTTTGGATTCCTTTAATATATTTTTAGTCTATTAGTTTATAGTAAAGTTAGTTAGATAGTTTCACCACAGACAGCTCAAAGGTCAGGTTTAACAATACTTTATAAAGTGATATACAATAATGATACAAAAATTAAATTGATTATAACCCGAGATGTTTAGCTTCAGACGTTGTTCAGTAAGTAGACAGTGAACGATGAATCAATGAGTCTGATTTAGTCAACTGTCTAGACTACATTTGACAACTGAAGAAAGATTATTAAAGACCTATGCCCACCAAGCGCGACGCGAAGCGCCGCGTTCCGCAAAAAGTTGGTTAAATACATTTTGAATGAACCTATTTCCACTGAGCCTAACCGACGTTACTGAAGTTAAAATTATTCAACTTTCTCTTCGACGCCGCGTGACGAAATCAATATTTAAATGCAAATACTAAAATAACTGATGAGACATCATTCATACACACAGGTTCCTGCACATAAAGGGAAGAGTGAGAGAGGGCACCTCAGTAACACAGACTGTATGCATTTGTTGTGAACAAATAATAGCTACCTGCATTAAAAAATAGCTACCAGAACAAAAAAGATGTAAACCACATCAGGGAAAAACTATCATGAATGTGTTCATTAACAAGTATAGAAGGTTAGCAGATTATGAATACATCTATAATATAGTGAATATTTAATAAATATAATTATAATTTTTTAAATACATTAATTGATCTAAAAATAATTTAAATAATGATCTTATCTTTTACAGATTACTTTTTTATAATACATTTTTATAATCCGCCGTGCTAATAATATAATGTTATTAAATATAATAATAATTTTAAACAGAACAATATAGCATAAAGAAATATAAAGTTAAATAAAAAATAAATAAAAAAGCATTCCAAGTTAAAAAAAAGTAATATAATAGTAAAAGATTGTTCGTAATAATGTTGATTATAAATATTCAATAAAATTGTTTATAGAAAAAGCAGAGAAGTATTTATTGTTTTCTCCTTCAAACAAAAGTTGATTATATCAGACTAAATCAATAAACCACTAGATGAAAATAAATATGCATTGCGTTCAGCAAAAAATATCTGCTTAATATAGAGAACTTTATTTCATTCCTTGTGTGCATATTTATATCATCTGCATAACTTCACGTAATTATTTCGCCATGGTAAACATGGCAAGCATTTCTTAATTCATAGTTTATAAAAAATTAAAAAAACTAGAGCGACTACGTTACAGACATGTAAACAGTGTATTTTAGAATTTTTGCAACTCCACATAAAACAATGTTCCATTATTATTTTCTGAAATAAGATATCCAACATCTTTAAATTAGTAAAACAATAATTTTAAACTTTTACTTAAAATGTAATGGCTTAAAGAAATTCTAATAAAATTAAGAACATATATAAATACCATAAAGTTATTACGAATAATGGATTAATTTACGCAACATAGTTTGAATGAAAATGATTGGAATACTTTCTTGCAGTGTTATATACAAGTGACTTTCAAACTGAAAAAAATACTAAATATTATCATAGATTAATTACTTAAATTCGCTAGATATGCAATAAAATGTATACTTTTGTGCATTGGAAGTGCTGCATTAGCACAGTACCGCTTAGTAAATCTATGTTGACAACTAGTTACAATATTAGCATAAATTATTAAAAAATAATTTTGTGAAAAAATATTTTTTCAATTATTTAAAAAATACGGATTCCGTGAAGCTTAAGTTTTTTCATTTTCCTAATTCACTTTATTTTATCATCTTATTTTGATAAGAAACGATGGTAACAGCAGAGGGAAGAATTCTGAAATGGGAGTTACTCCGCTGCAGTTGAAGCAGGTGAGTATGCAGCGAACAGATAGAGAATTCAGCTGCACAAGACGACACAACGCAATCAATAGTGACAGTGGCTGCATTCGGGTAGGCCTATATATACCGTCAATTGGGTAGGGTTGAATTAACGAGTTACAAAGAGATAACGCTGCATACTCGTGGTAATTTATAATAAATATAATCTGGTTACTCGATAAATAATAATCAGAAGCCATGCACTTCTCACTTACCAACAAACTCTCCAAAGGAAGAGATAAGCATTGCCTTGTAGTCCTCTGAAGTGGTCTGTTTGCAGCAGGAGGTGTCCACAACATCAGTGGCATTCTGATAGTGCGATAGGGACACGGACATCTTCTCTGGAACAATTGGATAACAATGGCTTTACAGTTTACAGTATATACGCATACCAGTCGGTTAGTTTCATATAGTAATTATTGCAATATGAGATATTAACCCTACATATATTTATAAATTCGTACTTCGGATAGTTATTTGTATACAATTACTTCACCAATATTTTATAATTCAAAGAATAAATAATTCTATTTATAAGTTAGAACTCACCACACGTATAATCTTCAAATGGTGTGACAACCAACTCAATTGGATTAATATTAGTTTAATTACATAAAATTCAACACAATATAGATGATAGAATCTGTTTTATCTTTTAAAAAGTAAGTAAGTACAGTACCTGAACATTTATAATCATAAAATTAGGATCATAAAATAGAACATTACGCTTTATATAAGAAGCAGAGAATATACTATACAGTAATGCTGTTGTAGTGATTGTTGTCAGCATCAACGAATAATTTCTATTTTTACCGACAAAACTGGGTGAGTGAGCCTTATTAATTATATATGGGCAGTGATGTTTGTCAGATCATAATTAATTTTGGACAATATGATTACCCTTATATGGGGATTATTAATGAAATACACTTTTCGTTGTGAATTGTAGATTATACTTTTCAAATAGCGATAGGTCATTTCAAATTAAAATTATTAAATTTTAGTACAGCGCTTGAAGTTATAAGTATAAGTACTGTTAATAAATAATTAATGCCTTATTTTCTGCATTAATTAGACAAAAAAAATTGAAGAAGATTTAACATAACACTTCAGACTATCATATACTAGTTACTATTAAACTTTTGCAATCATATATAATACTTTTTAGAAGTAATTACTGTTTTATAGTATAAAGAGTGATCTGTGTAAATAAGTTGAGATCACTCTTTATACTATAAACAGTTATTTTACTAAAAATCATTATAAGAGTAGGACCGACGACGCAATCAGAATGGAAATATAATTGTGCCATTTGGACATAAAATACAACGTCTATTTAACTAACTTCACCCAGTTAACAATATTCTCTTAATATTTTATTGATATTATATTATTATTGTAGTCAATTTATAATACCTAAATGTTGTTCTTATTTATGTAAAGTTACGTAATACTATACTTGTTCACTGTTCTGCTATATAAACGATCATCAGTAATTCTACTCTCATTGCATAAATTGGTTAGCATGACATTTGTTAAGTCAAGTAAAGGTATAGTGATATTTTGTGTTTAGACAATTTCATGCTACATTTAAACTACAACAAAAAGAACTAAAAAAAAGGAGGTGCAGAAGTCGCAAATGTAAAATCACTATTTATATTATCGTACTTATATATATATATATACTGACTTTTTCTATATTATTATACCTGTAGTTATACCCAAATGGACTACAAAATGAACATAATATTGTAATAAGCCTAAATAAAATAAGACTAATTGAGACGACACCATATAATAACACAGCTCGCGTCTGAAAGGAAGGAGGATCAAGGCACAAAAAATCCAACAATAAGCTATGCATATTTGTATACAATATAATTGTCTCCATGTTCACGGAACATAAGGTACGAGTACATTGTGACAGCTTACTGTCTGTCGCAAGTTCATAAACTCAACTTGTATGAACTTGCATCTCTATAGATAGCTTTATCTTGAGATACAAATTATATACACGAAACAATATAAAACAATCTCAAGATAATCTAACTCCAATTAAAATTTATCGATTTAAATTACAACAAAAAAATCTAAATCTAAATAATATAATGTATATCAATCAAAGTTATTTCTATTCTTCAAAAGTGTATAGTGCCTCTTTTAATGCTAAGTTAGACCACATTTTGGTAAAATAATGTAACGTAAGAAAATAATCATGTACATGTAGCTGTCGTATTATAAAGGCCAAGACCAATAACCCAATACTTAAATTTTAAAAAAACGATCTATTATATATGTATATATGTAGATATTCTAAGACAACCTCAAAAAAGCACTGATAACTGAAATAGAAAGAAATAGAACTATCGCTAAAGAAATGAATGTGTCGATAATATTACGTCATCAAACAGAAATGAAGCTAACTTGACCGAATTACATCAGTTATAAATGTTATTAAATTATGTTTTAACAGTATAATAGTAAATAATTATGCGGAGTGTTTAAATGTTAATATACATTTGAAAAGAAGTGTATAACATGTTCGTATTTTTAACAAATTTTCCTAGATGATTTCCACGATTCAGTTCACTGTATTGTATATCATGAAACTGCATTTAAGAAATATGCAAGTCAAATTCTGGTAAGAGGGCATTGAATTCAATTGCAATAGAGGACACAGCTATTGTAAGAATTTATTTTCTTCTGGAAATTTTGAAAATGGGAAATCTTCTTTCCATCGTTTAAATGTATTTTTTATCAATACTCTAGTCTAGTTTTGCTATATGTGATTAATTGTAGCTAAAAACAAAAAGAATAGAAATAAAACGTTATTATTGAAATTATTGTTATTATAGAAATATAGAATGATACTTTTGCATTTCAAAACTATTTATATTTAAACAATTTTATCAATAAAAATAGTTAAACATACGTTTATACGAAATTATTAGGCCTCGGTACTTTCAAGCGCTCAATCAAGAAATATAATAACATTAATGGCAGCTGATAACAACTAAAGAATATGGAACCGAACAATATAATAACAACTTCCCATATTCTCTAAAAACAACTGGTGGTTAAACATATTATTATAATTGTGACAAACGTAATATAATATAATGATAGAGACCCTCTCAACTCTCAATATCGACACCACCGTAGCTCACTTAATGTTGTTATTCCTGTACTGATGACTCGAACGCTCGCATCCAACTCGATTTTAGTGTCTCTTAAACACTTTGAATCAATTTTATTAACTTATTTTTTTATATTAAAAACGGCCTTCAATGGAAACGATGATTACCACATTATAACATAATGAATCATTGATAACATAATGATAAATCCTATAGGGTATTATAACATTTTAAAACAAATATATTAGTTTCAGATATTAAGCTTTATAGATAAGGAGATGGTTTTCTCAAATTCTGTTTTGTGTACTTTTGATGAAAACGAATATCTAAATTGATAGATACAATGTTTTTGGATACGTTATATTATACTACATTAGAATTGTATCATAAGAAGATATAAAATTTTTAATATCGAATTAAAATGTAAATTACTGTAATGTAATGTAAAATTAGTAATGTAAAATTACTACTTGTAAAATTCTATCGGTAAAATAAAATTATAAAAATCGATTTTAATATACGTAGAATAGCATATCATATAGATAATTTTTAAACAACGGTGTATATTATTTCAACTATGTATACTCTATCTAACTATGCATAGGCCCTACCTTATAACTTCTGTTTTCTATTCCTTGATACCCCTACACCTCTGGTGTGAGTTGTAAAAACACGTTAATTTTAAGATATCGATTTATATGTTAAACTCAGTCACATATTAACTTTATAGCACTCCCGGTCGCTCTATTAAAATTGAGAGCATTTTTTGATAATTATGCTAATTGAATACTTATTACATGACCTTACTATAACCTAGAAATGAAACTTAAATAAAAAAAGAAACATAAACGAATTGATTAAACAATATCCTCGAGTTTCTCTATAGATAATTAATGACATTGTGGGAATTCGTAATATCGAACAGAATCTAGCCACAATCACGCGTTTCAAATAACAAAACTATCTATAATGTGAAATGTCACCTCCAAAGCACGAGTGATGAAAGCGGAATATCTCCGAGCTGATAAGAATAATCCCGTAGTAGGTGAAGGCCGTTCCGAACCAAAGAACAAACAGGGTCAGTGTGGTGCGTCGATAGGTCCCGTTGAAGAGATGTTTAATGCTTCCACGAGACTCCTGGGATCATATAGGAGTGGAAGGCAACGGAGACATAATTATTATTACCTGGCTGTCAATGGTTTGCGACCATTGTATCGTATTTGTTGAGTACATTAAGCAAAATTAGTATATATGAAACTGTATTCCATTAGGCAAATTAATATTGAAATATTTCACCGGCACGACACACAGTATATTAATAATATATTATAAAATGAGTAATTTTCAAATTCAATAACTAATTGTAGAAAAATTACAGAACAGTTGTATTGTAACCACATTTTGACTTGCAAAGTTTACAAAAGAAACAGGTGTAATCCAGCGTATATTCTAAACCCTATTATATTAATTCGATACAGTTTTCACGAATTTTTATTATTGATTTGAAATTGTATAAGTGCGCATTTATTTAGTGTCTTATAAAGACGGTAATAGCAGCAGTCTCGAAAACCGTCCATAGCAATGCCACGCATACAGTTCACTTTGTGATATACAACTACGGTAGAGAAAAGCAGATTTTTCATTCTTTCATTGGCATCGTAAATGTCCATATAATTAGGTTCACACAGACAAGTAGGTAATAGTGCATATAGTATACGAAAACCATTTATATGTAAATCCAGTACTTGTAAGACTGGTTAGTTTAGTTGAATACAGTTAATTCCATTTTATATTAATGTAAACTGTAATATGCATGCATCGGTTACATTGTTTTATATTATTAAAAAAATAAAACAACAAAAAATGTAACAATTCAACACATAACATTAAGCGATCAAAAAGTTTGCACGTATAAATGGTACCAAATATTTCTAAATACTAACGTATACAACGTTTCACGAAGACTTCAGATAATTGTTATTGATTCAAATAGTCTTCAATTGATAGTCTTTCAATTGATAGTCTTCAAATAGATTCAAATAATTTTCTGAATATTATAAAAAATATTACGAGAAATTATAAATATAATGGAGAAAACAAGAAACTCTTATTATGGGCATTAACCAGCAACGGATGTTTTCTATACCTACCGGAGTCTATACACCTAATTATAGAAGGGACAGGGGGGAGGGGGCGACTGGCCTCCCAGACCTTTCAAGGTCAATCACGAACTCCCATTTTCATTTTACATAGGCTCACATGTATAGGAGTGGGCCCCGTCAGAATGATGTCAGAGAGACACTCAGAAGAAGAAGGAGAAGAAGGAGCCCCAATATTGAAAATAATATAAAACATCTGGGCCGGGTATTTACATACTGAAATATAAACATTGTTTTATACGCATATAATAACAATAATAACGATTATAAACGGTAGCCTAATTACGAGGCATGTAAAACAAGATCATTTTATCACATTACACTTATTCTAAATATTACTAACGCAATGTTGTTGTTATAGTAAACGCACCCGTACGTATAATATATCGAAAATTGTGTAACTTGCTACATTAGCATCTTTCGAACACAATTATACAGTTTGAGCTAATGAAAAATGTTAAAGAAGCACTTTATCAGAGGGGGGGGGGGGGGGGGCTG
>JAUZND010056531.1:0-18735 GCA_034780555.1 Coelogynopora nodosa
TTAAAATTTATGATTTACTTTTATTTTCAAATTTCAAATTGCTTGCATAATTTACGAGTACCGGGTAGGGCATGTATATCATGGGCCCTAAATCTAATCAGTGGTGCCCTTTTTAACAAGTGCCTCCTCGGTTTGAAAATCCTGGGTACGGCACTGTTTATGGATAATTTTTTTCAAAAATACTAGTATTTATACAGCTTTAGTATGTTTTTCCAATTATTATAAAACATTACGTTATTTAAAAGATTGACGTAAAATATTATAATTATTTATATATGATTCTGTTGTATAATTGTATTTTATAAGTATTTCATGCTTTATCCTAATCTTTTGTAATTTAGTACATTGGCATCTAATTGATATGATCTAAATTAAAGTTGGTTGCTTTATTTGCATATCCATATTTTGTTAAACAAATTCTATGATATGATTATAACTACATTGTATATATATAATATATAGAATTAGTTAAAAGTTTTGAATTTTGTCAAAAAACATTTTATAGAACAGTTACGTCGATGAATGTTGCATACAATTTTCAAGTTTAGGAATATCGACTATTTTTTTGCAACATTGAAATTGAATATAATTACATTGTTTGTAATTTTTATGATTTTATTTCATTATTAAAAGTAAATAATTACTTTTACTAATTAATAATTACACGCACTTCTTTTGCCACACTTGACTCACCCTATATATATATATTAAAAAATATATTTTTAAATGTGTGCTTATACTTGAATGGTATTCTAGAATCGCTATTTAAATATTTTTATAAATTAATATATTTTTAAAGTGATATTTTAAAGGAATTCTTTATCCTCTAATTTTCATCTTAGTATTGTTTGAACGAAAGCGTAACTTTTGAATTATGTATTTTATTATATTTATCGTGTAATTCTGGCATGTAGTCTTTCTTATTTTGCCGCTTTTATAAATAAAATGTAAATTATGATAATCTGTAAGCATTATAAAACAATGAATCGTATATTAGACAACCGGGAATTGGTGTCGAAATGCCGCCGACAGCCTGATTGTAATATTTGGTTTATTTAGTTATTCAGATTTATTCTAAAGTGAAGATTAACTACGTTAACACTAACGTTTATGAACGTAAATTTTTTTATTAATTAACCAATGTCGGTTAACACATATGTTTTTATTAAAAATTAGAAAATCAGAAAAATGTTTTTATATATATTTCCGATGCTGATATTGGACAAAAAGTCGATTGCAAGGATATCTTTACTTATTTATCTTGTCTTTCAGTAGCTCTTATTTCCGGAAATTTCAATATTATATTAGAATCCTTATTATACATATATACTACTTTGATTTTTTCAGTCACTTTAAAGAATTTTATCAAACATTGTACGAAACTTCGTTTGCGCTTTGTTTGAGTGCAAATATGACTTGTTACCCGGCTGGTTAATTAATTTCCGCACGGAAAATTATTCACTAAATTCAATAGATATTTTCTAGAAAGGGATATTATCTAAATGTAATTTCGTGTTATAAAGTTAATTCTTACTTCTTTAGCTTGCATGCCCTCAAATATGTAAAATAATTTATTATTAATAAACAAAAGTACAAGTGTTTGCGAAAAATGCATATTAACAATCAATATACTTCATCACTATATAACTGCTAGGCTATATTAATTTGAATTGGAAGGGATATGAATGGAAGGAGCAGTGACACTGACAGTCTTGTATGTGCTGAATGCAATATTTCCCAGTGTGCTTTAACAAAATCAAGTTAGGAAGCCATTGTTTAAGATTTAGTATTATACGGGTTATATATGGGTTAAAATTGAGAATTTTGTCAGGATATTATACATCAATAGTTCGGAGGATGTTAAAATTAAAACTTAATGATTTTATGGAGTTAAACTAATTGTGAATTCATATTGTTTTACAATATTCCGTTTTTCTGTATGTGATAGATAATACCTTTATATTTGATATTGTAAAATGTTTCCTCGGAGAGATAAAAATGAATTTGACTGTTAATGTGTTTATAGCAATTAAATTGGCTTCAGCCGCAAATTTATCCTCATTTCGTTCAAAGTTTATTCCGATATTAAATTATTAAAAATGTTTTACTCCATTTAACGGTTAAGTGTCTGCTTAACTGGTTTAGATTAGTAGTTTTTGTAATAAATAACTATAATAAGAGAAGAACGTATATAAATAAAAAAATTACCATACCATTACAAAAAAGAGCTAAAACTGTTTTAAAGTTTTTTAACATCTTAGTTTATCTTTATAGTCGTTCATTTTATAGTTATTTTGTAATTGATTCATTCGTAGTTGATTACCTAACGTATGCAAACTAATGTTAGGCTATGACTTATGGAGACATTTAAAAGGATTTACATTTTTTGTTCTTCGTTTTTATTGTTAATTTTTTTATAGTTTTGCTATAAGTATTATACTATTATTATTATTTTAGGAAGACATTTGAAGCTGCGCTTCGCTCTTTCAAAAGCGGTAGTTATAATTTAATTTATTAGGCTGACACACGACTAATTACGAATGAGGTCAACACTAAAATAAGCAATTTACAATGTGTTTCAAACATATATTCTTATATTATTGTCATAACAAAGTAGATTTCAAGTGACATAATTTTAACATTTTAGATAATTCAAGCTAACATTTATTTATTTTTATTAATTTTGTGGTGTAGAACTTCTTATTTTATGATATTTTTATATTTTGGATAGATACATTTTATTATATTGTAAAATGATATATAAATGTGTAGGCTATACATTATTTTAAAACAGCTTGTATAGTTGAGCACGAAAGAATGTTGCTAATCGTTTCTGTGATTATATGTGCAATTTACCTTGAAGATTCCCTTTTATTGCGTAGACATCTTCGAAAGTTATACAGTGATCTTCTGAGTCGAGTTTGGAAGAACAGTTGTTACGTTCGAAACGGTGTAGAGGATATTTTCATGTTTAATTGTTTTATATAGATTGAATATTAATAATAAATAATTTTCTTTGAAAGGGTGATGAATTTGTCATATAATTTTTTTAATTATCTGCTATCTTGGGATGGTGGACGTGGTTGACGAAATATATATTTTTATTTTATATATATATGTAGCAACCTAATATGATATTAATAGTGTACGAGATAGAGTGTTATCGAATATTAGGAGCTTTCACTGATAGAAAATCGATGTAGTTTCTGCTTATCGATTGAATTAATATGTTAATACAGTCCTCATATAATTATTGATATAAAATGTTGTATAATTTTGTTTGTATATTATTTTCTTCTGAAACATAAAATGTGTAGGTGCGGTATGTCAGTTACGTATCGTTTGTTGTATATTATCAAAGACCGTATGCGTTTTATGTATGCCGGTAATATGAGGAATTATTCAATTTGGGAATTGACTGCTTTTTTAATAAAATAATACAAAAAATAATAATACTCTACACTTCTACCTGTCATTATCAAGGAAATTAAAATATATAAATTTGAAATAAGATACTTAAAAAATAATCAAATTCCACAAATTTGCTACAGCTACACTGTTATTATTTATTTAATGAAAAATTTTGTTTTTATAATTCACTAAAAAAAATGTTTAATTATAGTTATAATTTATATTGATTGTCATGTATTATTCAGTTTTAATAATTAGAATGTATATATGTACGAAGACACATGCAGGGGCGGATCCAGTATTTTCAGTTAGCAAGATAAGTTTCATGGCGAGCGGCCTGCGGAGCGAGCCTATAAAAGCGAGCTCGCGAGGAAATTTTTTTGGATTTTAGACTTTAGAATACATTTCCTGGCATCTCAGACAAAGCTTACGGATATTAAAGTATGCTTAAATCATGTGTTTTTACAGAACATATACATATATAGTATACTGACTATCTTCTATCAGTTAGCAAAATAGGAAAAGGTCGAAAAAGATTTAATGCAATTTTCAATAGAACTGAGAAACACCTTTATTTTAGAAAAGTAATACTAGTAATAATAGAGGACAAATGTTAAAGGTAGGTTGAAACAATATTTAGTTAAATTAATATGTTGTGATGAGTGAATTGTCGTAAGCATAAAATATACATTTACATATATACAAAAGGAAGAGGTTTCAGGTCTGCTGCAAAGGATTTAACAAAAGCATTCTTCGTGGATGCTAGCTTGCGTACATATCAATGATGCAATCAATATCGAGGTCAATGTCTCTGTGTTGAAACAACAGAATCAGGGCATTGAATCTGTCTTCGCCCATTGTACTTCGCAACCTGTGCTTGATGAAACGCAATGACGAGTTAGCTCTTTTAACTGATGCAGCAGACACAGAACTCAATATGAACAGGTGAAGAACTTTGATGACATTTGAGAAAATTTTTCTGCAAGATGATGGATGCTGCAACGTCTTCTGAAGAGTGTCTGGAGGGTTTGCATCTTTACTCCATAGTGTCTTCCAGAGAGTTGCTTCCTGTTCAAACAAGTCGCGTGTTGTCGGATCATTGCGAAACCGCTCATAAACTTTGTTTATTTCAACTTCTGTTAACTGGGAGACATTGATGGGCACAAAGTTGATAGCAAGAACTGCTTGCAAAGACAATGTTGAGAAGCGTGTCGCGAATTCTTGAAGAAGGCAGTCTAAAAAAGGAATAAAAATGGATCGTTTGTAGTACTCAGAAACCGTTTCCGAAGGTACATTGGAACGTAAAGTTTGTCTTCCGCACTGTCGTGGTTTTTTCAGTTCTTCTAGACCACCTAGCTGGGCCATTTTCTCCATTTTGGCGTATACAGTTAAAAAGTAGAGTCAACCTCATTTCTCATACTCTGCAGCACTGTTGTCACAGTTTCGATTTATAAAAATCCTTTTAGAACGTCACAATCGGAGCCTTGAAGAACTAAAGTCAGTCTTTTTGTGAAGCCGAAGAAATATCGAACCGTTTCAAATGCGACAATGAAGGTAGAGTTCAAAATTAATTTTACAAGTCCAGACGCCTGTATCACTGTAGCGCTCTCCCATCCATAAGTTATGGTCACACGGTTGAGACATTCCAAAAGGGGTTCGTAAACGTCGACAAAAACTTCCAGAACCACATGTTTCTCCACCCAGCGTGTCTCACAAAACAGATAAAACTTCTTACTCGATATTCTTTCTCCCTCTTCTCTTGAACTGTTCATCTCTTCAATGCATATTTTCAAAAGTCGAGATCTTTTGGGCGAATATTTGAAGAAAATCCCTAGCTACTTGAGCGCTTCCAGAGTAATGTGAACTTCTGGTATCTTGCAGCTTTTGCATAAAACCAGGTTGAGATAATGGTTCGCGCAGTAGTTGTACACGGCCAATGGTGCTATGTTTTGCAGTAGCACAGCACATCCTTTGCACATCCGCGGCTCCATCCATGGTCTGTGATCTGCAGTTTTGGATATCCAAACCGGAACTACTAATTATTTTCACGATGTATTGGACAGCTTTTCACCAGTAATGGTTGTGCACTCGATGTATTCAAAGAATCTCTCTCTCGCTTTTCCATCAATGTTGTAGCGCAGAATTAAGCCGAGCTGCTCAGTGTTACTTGAATCAGTGACTTCATCCACCTGTATGCCGAATAGGGGACTGAAAGGCTTCTGGGAAACCTCCTCCACGATCTTCTTCTGAATGAATTGTTTCATGCATAAAAGAATATCATTTTTGAGTTGTCTTCGATGTGTACAAAGCATTTCTCTGTGCGTTCTGCAGATGATTTTGAAGAACAGTATCCCCAGCAGTAACTCTTTAAGGTTCCCGGTGTTAAAGGTGCTATCCTTATTCTCACTTATACTATCGTCTCGGTGGCCTCTAAGTGATATGCCTTGTCTTCCACAAAATACAAGAGCTTTGATGATAGATTACAAAATTTATCTGTTTACTTGAACTCTTTTTTTGTTTTCCTCAGAAATTATGCATTCGATTCGTTTTTCTGGAGCCCCGTATGTGTGAATAAACTCCTTCAATCAAGCCATGGAGGTAATGTGGTATTCACAAGTTGCATGCTTCTTAATGTCTACGCAAATATCCTTCCAATTCTGGTATTGTTGAGATATTAGTTTTTTGGCCAGTCGATGCGATGAAACAGGGAAGAAAATGCAAGCAAGGCAGAAAACGCCTTCGGAAGACTGAGAGTATGATAAGAATTCGAACCGCTCCAACCACTCTCTATGACATGATCGATTCATGAAGCCAGATTGTCTACAATTATCTTTATATTGCTTAGATAGGTACATAAACGTTTTTGATGCTGGTATCCGACTTGAAATCAAATCCATTTTTTGTAGATTGGTTGCTGTGGCATTTATAAAACTGACTATGTCCATGGAAAGAACGTCATTTGAGGCCAATGCATTTTCTCTGCTTCTTGTACTGCATGGAGTTTCTGGGTAGCATGTTTCAGCTGAATTAGAGTCTTCGAATTCAGAATTGTTAGAATCTGCTCGAGAACGTTTCGATAGCTGCTGCTCTGAGTCATCAGATTCACGACGGCGGAAGAATTTTCTTATATCCATGCTCTAAAAGTTAATATGAAAATAATATTGTGACAGCTGTAATATTACAAAAAAAATTATGTAAACTTAATCCTACCAAATCATACGAATATAATATCTATTTTCAAAAAAAATTAAAAAGTAATTTTCCATATTAGTAATCAATTTTAAAAAGTATTTTTATATATTAGTAATCAATTATTTGAAAATCTTAAAGTACATAGCTGTGAATCATAATAGAATTTAATGCAAGTTCAAGGCTTATTTTCTCTTTCTACCAACACTACAGTTCATATTCCTAGTTGCATACGAGTAAAATATGTATAACCAATTACATCTTAAATATGAACTTATTGACAACTTACCTACGGTTTCAAAAATGTTGAATTCACACAAGTCACACAAATAATTCATCCAATTTCGAAATAACCGCGAAAAATTTATTTCAAAATAATAAAGTATTTAAAATTCTAGTGCAGTAAAATAATTTACAATGAGCTAAAAACTTTGTTAACCAATAAAAACAACAAATTTGAACAAAAATAATTTTCTCTCAGGAATTTTAGGGGGGGCGTGCACCCTCCACGCCCCCCCTGAATCCACCCCTGATGTTGTATTTATTATTTATAGGCCTACTGTTGTTAACACTGGAGTACCACGCAGTGTCTAAGTTTGTTGGTAATAAGAACGAGCTATTTTATCGTTGTGTTTTTTGTTATTTTTGGGACTTAACAAACTATAAACGCTTATGATTTTTGTATCAATTCTGTATAGATTCTCCGTAATAATACTATTTATACCACACGTACTAATCAGTACGTATTAAAATATAATTATGTATTAGTTGTTTCCTTTTTAAATTCATTTCTAAAGACGGAACCTTGGTAAACGTCATTTGTTATCCTTAATTTATCATGATGTCAATATCTATTATGGAAAATTTAATTAAAATTGTATTCTCAACAGGATTTATCTGCTTTAAAATCAGATAATGTGAAAAACCCTTAATTTAATAAACAAAAATGGCAAACCATCAATCTATGATCTCTCGAACTTAGAACTGAAATCTGAATTTGGTGAGTGCTCAATTTTATTTATTTATGCCCTAAAAAATTAGAAAATAATAAAACTCATGATCAAATTGTGTGTTACACGGTGTAATGGACCAATAAACATGTCATATTATACCCATTAAAATTTATTTTAAATTCATACTTATCTAAATAGCGTTTAATTAAATAACAATACATTTTTTTAAAACAAAATGTTTATGCACAAGTTAAAAATGTAATCTAACATCTAAAGTGCGTATTTTAATAAAAGATTTAAACTGTATACTCTAACAAGTAATTAAGCAGAACGATGCAGAAATTTCCATTTAAATAAAGGTTTAAATAAAAGTAAAATTAATTACTACAACACGCCTCGTGCCGTTCATTGAAGGTCAGTTTCAGTATATTCACTAATTAATTGTGACTCGATAATAGCAATGTCTACTCGAGTATTGATTGGAAAAAGAATATCAAACATAATGTTATTAAAAACATAATTCTAACTGCTTTCATAAAAAGGTATATATTTCCGTTTTTCCCACTACAACAGGTTACAAAATTTGCAATTAGCTATATACATTTGCATTATTATATTAGTTGTACAATTATTAATTATTAATTCTTTTTATACTTAGTGAGTAATTTCCTTCATGATTGTTTTTTTAATTATATATGTTATATCTACTAATATAGCTAGGCACAGGAATTCAGACAAGTATACAATCCACGAATATACTTCACAAAGCGTGTTGAACACTTTATTACTTTTGGGTTTTTAAATACAGTAATTATTATTTCGGCTAATTTGAATACTATAAATATGCAAACTTATTGTATGGAAACCTATTTTTGCAGAACATTATTCTCTCACATTTCATATAGTTTTAATATTGAATATTAAATAATCAGTGACGTATTTGTTAGTATTATTTTATTTTATCATCGATGAGATAGAATAAAAATGTATTGTATTAAATGAACTTTACTTATATTAAAAGATTTGACCGAAGAATAATATTGTTATTGTATTATAAAAACTTACCTCCAGGAGTCAATCAGACTAGTTATTTCGCAAGAAATTGACAATGGGAGGGCGTGGCGGGTGGCAAAAAGTGATATAACAAAATTAGGTGCTATTCAAAATGTGCACTCATTGTAATTAACTATTCAAATATCAATTCATTCTATTTTCTCTGCATTTTCGAACTATTCCGTATACATACATCATTTTAATTATCTTAAGGGCACATAAATTTAAAGTAAAATATAAATATCAAAAAAAATAATATGGCGTTCATTCAAAATATCGCATTCATTCATAAACTCACCTTGTGAATAAATCCAGAATTCCCTGAACTATACTTTATTGTTCAATTAGCTATAGTGTTTTACTAATATAATACAGTATATGTGTATGATTCATATACTCTCTTAAAATATTATTTCATTACTCATTATTATGGACTACTTAATACAACGGTATACTTGACATTTAAACATGTGAGTGAGGCAGTAAATATGTGTCGATATTATTGATATGTAGATATCGATTTTACTCTGTGATCAACTTCTTCAATCAATTTCATAAACATAAATGGATTGTTTTGGATCGTAATTTTTTATCAACACTATAAAGATAGGTAGGTAGATCTTTAGATTTAAGCATTATCTATTAGAGTGTAATCAAAGTTTTGGACATTTTTGTCGAAGTAACATGTGTATATTACGGTAATTTTCCCTATTAGCGTTTTTCTATGTTAATTTTGTATTTATTAATAATATTTGGCCTATATCAAGAGTTACCGTTTGTTTGATTTACGATAAAAAATAATTTAACGTAAGGATGAATGTGTTGGTTAAATTTTGTTCGGCTTCAATGCGTAAGTGTCGTTTACATAAGTATAGTATAGTTGGTTGGGTTGAATGTTTTGATATACTGCTTTTGAAAACACAGCACAGAGAGTGTCTGGGGTTTTAATTTTAATATTATACTTTAAGTGGTCGAGTTTCTGCGACATTGCACTATTTTACTTAGTACTGTCAAGGATTCACAAGGGAAATTGACGTATCTATAGCTTCAAATACTGATCCTGAACGGAAAATAATTTTAATTCAATTCCGTCAAATTCTCGAGAAAAAAAATAACATGATTCAATGTTTAAAATTGTGAAATTTAACTTTATTAGCTTAAACTATAAATATAAATGTATACTTTGATACTAAATAAAGTATTTACAACGATGTTACTGTTATCAGGGCTGTATGAAGTATTTTGTATATGTTCAAACGCAATTAATTTTATGGACGAGAGATAATGATTAAACGTACAAAAATATATAATTACTATACAATACAGTCAACGAAAACATAATATTTTTATTTCCACTTTTGTTTTCAGTTCTGTGTATTTTTTTATTCATTTGATATTTTCTCAATGCTCATAATATACACGAATATGCTTTTTGAAAGTATTTAAAATTATTAGAATTATTTATAGAATATGTTCATTATAATTTAGATAATGATCCTAAACAATTATACAATTTTTTTTATTAAATATTTTCAAATCACACATCATAAAAATAAAATAAAGTGGTGCGACAATTCATTCTGGTTAAATCGGTTAAGTCGGTCAAATAGATCAAAGTTATTAAATATTTTGTAAATTTATTTCATAAGTCCTATGTGAAAACAGATAATTCCAAATATATATATTAAAAAATTGGTTTTAGTACAATCAGCTATAATATTTTAAAAGCATGTTGTATTTACTTTTAATTGCTGTAAGGGAACAACTCACATAAGTAGTAAGCATAAATAGTAGGTATATCGTTGAAGAAGTTAAATTTATTATTATATCTATTTTGAAATAATTTAAATTGCTACTACAGGTAAGAGAATTGTAATTGGTTGATGCAATAAAATTGTTACATACATTTATTTGATTTTAAAATATACTATCGCCTCGGAGCAGTAACTTAATTACTGGATATTATCTCGAAGTTTAGAAAATAGTTTTATATATATAGGCAGTCACTCAAAATTTATTTCATGAATTTTAAAGTTTAAATTTTTAATTAAATTAAATTTTTTATTTTTTATTTTAAATAATAGTTCAGGATTGTGTTACACGTGATTTTAAGATATACGAATAGTTATAAATACAAGTGATATATATATAAATGCCGCATAAATTCATTTTAATATATATACTGCATACAGTATATCATTGGCATTGAGCAGTCATTGATCATTAATCATGATCAAAAGAATCGCCTGAAAATTATTTTCTAAAGATCTGCAATTTCTGAATGTCTGGCATAATACAGTTTAGGACGTTCAAAATTGTGCATTATATATCGAAATACTATTAATATAAAGGATATGCTTAGTTCACATAATTCACTATATCTATTTTGAAATTGTTACAAAACTAAATCTCTTGAAGGTCTGGAATTATCTTCCTCACATGCCAGAAAGTTTCAGAATATTTATAATTTGATGAATAGTATTCAAATGGTGTAGACTTAACTGCAATTTAACATCAGATAACACTTTAAGAACTGTTCAAGCACACATTTTGTTTTTCAAATTTTGAAATCATGGATTGCAGGAATTCCTCCTGACATAAAGCTTACAGCTTCCAGACCAATTTAAAATCCCAAATTGTTTTGCAATGGCCTATTTCAAGTCTATGCCTCAATCAGAAGTACCTGATCTCAGTGATGGGTTGTAAAATATATTAGAACCTTCATAAATGCAAGTGTGTAGTTGTATATGTGTACAAAACAAAAAATCCTAAATGATTGAGTTATATATTTGATGTATTGTATATTATGTGAAAATTTTTCTGATTCACCGTTGTATTGGTAATCGTGTAATATGGTCTTACATGTAATTATAAGTCTCATGTCTAAACAGGCTATACTTTGAATGAAGGGTTGAATATTATTGAATTGAAGGGTTGAATATTATTGAATTGAAGGGTTGAATATTATTGAATTGAAGGGTTGAATATTATTGAATTAAATGGTAGAATAATATTGAATTGAATACGTGATATTTCGTATAGCTATTACAAATTTTATACAAATATAAAAACTTATTTATATCTTCCTTCGTCTCAGTGTATATTGTATGATAATAAATGTTATCTTATATTTTAAAATATTTCTACTAACTACATGTTATTCTTTTTGGGAGCCTATAGTACAGATTTTTCGAACACGAACATTTTAGTTCTCATCAGCTAGGCACATCCAAATGAAATACAATAAAGTTAGCAATTGCAGTAGGCCTATGGTATATTAATACCAGAAGAAATTTGCATAAAAAATGGACTACATCTATAAAAAAAATCTTAAGAGAACAGAGTGATCCATTTATAAATATTATTTAATATAAATGGTATATGTATAATAAAATAGACAACGTACAATGCTTAACGTTTTTGGAAGGGATACACATTAAAAAAATTCATTACTTTAGCTTCGCTGATTTTGGTTAATATGTATCTCCTCGAAATTGTTAGATATGTATATTTATCCAAAGAATTTATATACGAGTATGTTATTTTTTAGATAAAAAAGATATTCTACATATGTTTAAAATATACATAGATATAAAATTTAGATTAATGATACCATCTTTACAATTGGCTCTAACATTCCACATCATGGCAATTCTTGTAAGTCTGGTAATTATACTATGAAGAATAAGATAAGCAGAAAACGTTTAACAATTGTAATGTTACTGAAATCAAATTTAATTAAGTTTCAACAAGTGTTTATATAAAAAAAAAATAAAAAAATAAAAAAATTAGTTGATTGATAAATTTTATCTTTATGACTATCGATATATTGTTTATTATATGATTGACTTTCTTTATTTTTCTAATTAGTTAAAATCATACTTAAAATATTTAATTAATTAGATTTTGAAATTTGAATAAACTACATAATAATTGTCATTTTGCTTAAAAATGTTTTGTTAATATTAAAACAGAATTCACGGTGACACAATTTTAGTCTTTTTTTCTCTACAAGTTATCATATTGTATCCTATTGGATCAGTTCTACAAATCTGTTTTTTTAATGTTTTCAATGGAAGAGATATACTAACTGTATAATAATTTGTTTAATTAATATATAAATTGATTAAACGTTGTATAAATTGATTAAACATTGTATAAATTAAAATTCAAAAAGTTGTGTAGATCTAATAATAATAATAATATATATAATATATATAATAATAATATCTAATAATTAAACTCGTCGATTCACATAAACTCACAATATAGCTTTAGCCTGCACCACACGTATTTACAGTTTGTTATAGTATATTTATTAGTGAACAAGTTATCAAGTGAGGTGCACCATGATTTACAACATTGTCGGCAGTATATTGATTAAAATAGATGAAACATCTCCGACATTAATAATTTTTTCTCCGCAAATAATATCTTCCTAATAAATCTACACAATCCCACATCTCCCAAACTAATATATATATAACACTCTATCAAATCTCTGCAGCAGTAATGGTTTCAGTAAATTAAAAAGTATACTTTCAGCTAAATTTGGAATGATTATGTTTGTTTTCTATTTTTAACCCTTATTGTTGTGTTTAATTTAATTAAATATTTGTAATGCCATTGTATTGTATTTTCATGGATGTGGAAAACTAATTCTAAAAAACTATTCGTTAATATTCTGCTGTAGTTTTAAAATATACAATTGGAATAATAAATAGTATAATATTATGCATACATAATAAATAATATATGCATTATAGGTATAACTAATAAACAAATGTAAACAAATATAATAAATGAGTACAGATAAAATAGCAAATGAAATGCATCAGGTAAAATAATTACTAGACTAACTTTACACCTTCTGTCTACACGTGTATATGTAAATATAAACAATCATAAATAATCCGTTTAATTAAGCGGCTTAGATGTTGTTTGATATTACTGTATATTTAAATATTTGTCAAAAATGTATCTTAAAATATATTGGATATGATGTTGATACGATAATATCGTTTTATTCAGTACATTATGATAATTTGTACGACTGTGGGTAAAAATTTAGAAACAAAATATTGTTTGTGTTGTATTTATACATAAATCTTTATATTTACGAACTGAACCATTTATTATTTAGTCATATGAAACTTTGAAAATGACACTTCAATATATAAATATAAATATTATAATATATAAACAATATTCCAACAGAATATAATCATATTTTGTAAAATAAATATTGTGATAACAATACAGTAAATATATCAATTAATTTGAAAGAAAATGATTTTCAAAATTCTCTCCCAAATTAAAACAGAAATTACACAAAATACAATTAAAATGATTTAAATTTGTAATTAAAACGTAACAACATTTAAATAACTCAGTCACCTAAATAATTACAATACTTGCATAAATAATTAAATTAATTGAAATAATTATATACAGTAATTACATGTACTTTTCTAATTTGAAATACATACTTCCTCGTAACTATAACTATATATACTTATGTATGTATAGTAATATGTTACTTAGAGAGATATGAGAAATGTGTTTTTTTCGTATTTTCGACCTTAACTTTGAAAAATAGAGGAATTGCGAATAAATCAGATGACTTATATTTGCCACTATCAGGGACGGAGTCTACGTAACAAAAAGTAATTGAACAAAAATGAGTTCGTATAATGTAACAATAATTTTGATCATATATCCGTAACATTTATTTATGAATTTATACAAAAAAAAACCCTCAATATTTTCGTTTAGCTGGCTACGTCCCTCAGTGTGCATAAGAAAACCATGTTACCAATAATGAGGAATGTATGCGTATTTAATGTTTTAGCTTATATTTATACATATATATTGTATATGGTCGCAACCCCCAACACAACATAACCTGAGCTTCAAATGTTCTTCAAAAAGTTATTTCCATATAAAAAATAATTAGCCTAAACATATTTAAATTGTTAATCGATATATTATATTGCCCTTATAGCTACAGATTTATTAATTTTAAAATTTACAATATTTTAGATGGGTATTTTGAAATTTAAAAAAATTATTATGACATATCCAAAATTCTATGTTAATAAGCGTTTAATAACCAGATGTATTTGGCTTGTTAGTGGTGTTTAAGTTTCTGAAATCCAAAAATTAAAATGTATCCAATTAAATACAGTACAATCATAGAAAGCATTAGTATAATAACACAAGGGGCGAAATACGGTATGGTTTTGCAGTAGAACAATTGGCCTTTTATAACATTATCATCAAAAATTCATAATGAAAAACATATTTTCTATTTTCCTTTTTCTAAATTTTTAATGCCATTTAAAGTAAAATGTTAAAACTATTTGATAAATATTTATATATAAACATGTAAACAATAAAAAAAAAATTTCCAATACGATGAAATATATGTTAAACCACAAAGATAAAATAGACTATGCACAATAAAGAAATGAGACTCTATAGCATTATATCTATTTTTATTTATTATATAGGATTACATTTCTCGTAACATTTTGTATCTATAATGAAATATTTGTTCAACAGATACATCTGACTATTTTTATTAAGTAGGAATATTAAAATAGATGCTACATAATATTAAATAATAATATCACTTAAATATATATATAATGGAAATTCAATTTAAGGAGTATCTGAAATTTATTATGCAATCTATTTAGATTTAAAAAAAAATAAATATGACGTACTTCAGTGTCACAAATGAACATAGGTAATATTGTATTTGATGATACAAAACTTGTAACATATTTGATACACCCTCACGCTTAAGATATTGTTCGTCTTAAACTATTACTATAAATAATCCTGTTACTGTATACATTTTAAAAAGTTTGTAAAATATATGTCAAATTAGCATATCATTCATACAAAACTTTGCAATGATTTAATTAAACTGTTAGGACAAGTAATCAAGTAATTTTATCGTCGATTTGGATATGTAAATATAAGTCTAATTTAGTACATTTTTACATTTAATGTTTTGAATATTTTTCACTAATTTAAAATAATAATATAAACTTTAATCTTTAATATTTATGAAATAAAATTTAATAAAATTAAAATTTTCAATTAAAATTGTTTCTTATAAATTGAAGGAATAATAATAAATTCCTTTCGATATTTTATAATCTCATTACGTGGCTGTTAATGTATTTTTATTTATACAATCAATTTAAAATATTCAATATATATATTGAAATATAAATAATGAATTAAAAGTTGCCTGATCCGTTTACAAGTGTACGAATGTTAAGAAGAATATTTGAGTAAATAAGATATATAATTGAATCGTAAACATCTAGTACAATAATATGCTGTTCAAACATGCAGCTCAGAGTTTTGTTTTAATGATACAGTATCTTATATATACAAATAAATACTTACACTTTGTATTATGACACTTCAAACGATGAAATACATATATGTATATTCGCATGTACTATAATTGATATATTACTAGAATTCTATATATAAATGACATTAATTTTATATTATAAATATACATATGAAAAATAATTATATAAACAATATAAATACATATTGTTTGACAATTTTTGTAATGGTAGTAAACGTTTATATTGATTAGAAAAGAAGAAGTCACAATCAATGAAACCTTTCAATTATACTACTGAAACTATTCCTCGGCAGGAAGATCTGGACAACGCTGTTTCGTCCTTATTAAGACTCATCAGCAGACCATACATACCCCACACCAACGAAATATGCCTGAATTCCGTAGTACTTTTCAAGGCCCGCTAGTACTCCATATAAGAGCTGATATGCATAAAACTAGTTAAGATCAAATTACATTGATACAAAATAACCAATCATAAAAAGATCGTTTTAATTCAAACTTCTTAGGTACTTTTACGTAAATTCTTTAGTAAATTCAAACTTCCTAGGTACTTCAAAATTTTCCAACAAATGAACTTTGACTTGGACAGTTATTGTTAGAATGTATGTCTTACAATATAGTATAATTTATAAGTACAATTTGTGTAACATTTATATAACAGGCTAATGATATACATTGAACAAACAAATAATTATAAAATAAGCACATTTTATGATTTGTAAATATATTTTTCTTATACGTGACAACACTTAAAACTAGTATACATCAGAAAAACGTGCACTTTACTAATGTTTTGACAATAATATAAATAAATACTTAAAGGCAAACGAGCAATTGTTTATCTAAAAATATGTTATATCTATGATAACGTAAATAGTAGATGTCAAGTATAATGTGAATTAAATATCTTTTTTTTAAATTCAATCTGTCCAAAGTAGGATAAAATTATCCTCGTGTATGTACATTAAAAAATATATGTATATACAGTTAATTGAAGTAATATCTCCATTTAAAGACAAACATTACAAACATGTTACGCAAACAGGTTTTTTGGGAATTGTTTCTAAGTCTTGGACGGAGGATATTGGTTGTCATAGGTGCGCTAACGGTTGAATGTTGTCCTTCTCCGTTTCTGTATTCGTCTGCTGTAACAAGGACGTCTCAGATTTGGGGGCCGCCTCAAGTTTGCTGCCGTTCTGGGACATCGTCATCAGAATTTTCTGAGCGTTAATGCTCTGTTGTGTACTCTGTGTTCGACTTGGTGAGGATGGAAGGGGACATCCGATGGAATCAAGTACAGCCCGATATATGTCTCGATTCATTGCCCCGAATATGACTGTATTCAGGCACGATGCAACCGCATAGAGAACGGTGACTACCACATAGGTTTCAGGCGAGACAGGACGCGATTTTTCACCCATTCTAACAACACCGTAGGGAATATAACCCACCAGAAAAAGGAGAAAGACAACGCCAAACATTTTAGTGATTTGCAATTCGCGTTGAAGCAAACCCCGATCGGCCACAGTGGATCGCCGTCCAATTCGGTGAACGTAGATAAAGATGGAGGCGAAGCAGCCAAGAACAACAGCACAGGGAATCAGAAGTGTACAAACGACCACAATGAGAATTCTAACCTGCTGGCCCTTGTTGTAGATACAGCGAAGTAGGCGAGGCGAGTAGATAGTCACGGAGGTGACCGAATTGAGATTAATAGCTAGTGCAAGTGCTATACTCAGAACCGCCGGAAATATGCGTGTACCGATGATGACTATTGCTGCATACCGCGTTTTATTCATCTGCCTGTAGAACACTGACTGTACCACCACAAGATAACGATGTATGGCAATGAGCGCATGGTGCCACAATGACACCGCAACCAAGACCATGTTGAACTCAGGCATCGCTTGGCAGAGGAAGTGGCCCAGCACCCAGTCGTGGGCGATGTAACTGGCCAGTACCATTGTTTGATTCATCAAGAGGTTTACCAGGTCGTTAATGCACAGACTGACTATGAACATGTTGATTACGTTGGAACGTATGTCTCGCCTCGATAGTAGTACTACGGTGATGAGGAGGGCGCCGACAACCCCCACAAGTAGAAGTGGACCCAGTATCGACGCAGCCAAAACAGTTGACATTCTACTTGGTGATGTTGTGTTCAGCGACATCTCCATTGAGTCATTCAATGACATTTTTTTCATTTCGCAAGTTTTAACTTCGAGTATTTATTGTTTCAGTGCGCGTTTTGATTTGATATATTGCCAATACTTAAATTAATCAGTATAATGATATATTGATGACTGTGGCCGTGTAGGAAGTTTGTACTCCTTTTTATATGAGAACTCTTTATTTGTGGATTTAACAAATGAACTAGCTGATTGGTTACCAAGTTCTCATTAAAATGCGTCTTTTCGCAATCTGGGAATATATTTAGCAATATTTTATTGGTCATGAGATTTGATTAGTTAATTCCTTAGCAGTATGGAATTATAATTATTTTATGGTTTTTTGGTATAAATAATCATATTTATATTTTTGTTAACTGTATGCTATTATTTGTAATAAATTTAAACTTAAAATTAGCTTTTTTAATTAATATTCTTTCATTTTAATAACGGAAAATGTTTATTAAATTGAACATTTAAAAATAGGGAATACAATACAATACAATACAATACAATACAATACAATACAATACAATACAATACAATACAATACAATACAATACAA